>JAQQSW010014627.1:0-12066 GCA_028646575.1 Pseudocheirus occidentalis | reverse complement strand
TGAAAGCGCACCCTCAATTTCACCTAGTAACCCTCAGCATCAACTGCTTCTTGAAAACATGTAGGGAATCAATTAGAGTATGACTCAGCACTGTATTATAGTTTCAATTTCTGCTATTTTCTTAAGAGTAACATGTCCTCTAGAGAACTGAGCTGAAGTCTCCAAGGATCATTCTCTTGCTTCTTGGCTTATACCCATTCTTAAAGTCCTTTATCATACAGCTGCTCCCCACTACCAATCATCTAAGGTCAGCTGAGGCAAAGAGGATTAGGTTTGTGAAACAAAGTTTACACATGTAAATGACACCCTTTCCCACAGGAGGACCAGACTCTCAGTAGTCTGTCTTCTAATCTCATCCTTCAACTGAAACTACTCTCTCCAAAAGTTATTCGTGGTTTCTCAGTTACCAAGTCTATTGGTCTTTTCTCAGTCTCATCCTTCTAGCCATTGACATCACCCTTTTCTCCTTTTTTGTGGCACTGCTCTCTCCTGGTTCTCCTTCTATCTGTTTGACCCCTTCTTCTCAGTCTCTTTTGCTACATCTTCATCCATACCATACCTGTTCACCATGAGTATCCCCCAAGGTTCTGTCCTGGGACCTCTTCTCTTTTCTCTTGACACTATTTTGGTAGGTGGTCTCATCAGCTTCCATGGATGCAATTACCATCTCTATGAAGATGATTCTCACCTTTATTTATTTATTTAGTCTTAAGCTCTCTCCTGACCTCCAATCTCATAACTATAACTGTCTATTATATATGTCAAACTAGATGGCCTGTTGATATCTTAAACTCAGCATGTCTGAAACCAGGCTCATCTTTTCCCTAAAACCTTCCTGTCTTCCTAACTTTCCTATTAGTGTTGAGGATACCAGTATTCTCCCAATCCTTCAGGTCCACAAATTAGCTATCATCCTTGATTCCTCATTCTCAATCTCCCTCTCTCCACCCCCCATATCTAATCTTTTGCTTATCTGTCAATTCTAACTTTGTAATATCACTCATACACACCATGCTGATGCTGCCACCATCTTGAGGTAGGTCCTCAGCTCCTCACCCCTGGGCAATTGCAATATAGTCTTCCAATTGTATTTCTGATTCAAATTACTTCTCTTCCAATCTTCCATTCAGGTAACAAAATAATCTTACTAAATTACATACTTGACCCTATCTGTCCCCTATGGAACCAACTTCAGTAGCTCCCTATCACTCCCAGGATCAAATACAAAATTCTCTGTTTTTTTAAAGCCCTTCACCACCTTGCTTCTTCCTATCTTTCCATTCTCCTTACACCTCATTCACTTCTACTGTGAAACAGTGACACCAACCTCTTTGTTGTTCCTTACACAAGACATTCCATTTCCCAGTTCCATGTATTTGGTGATCTCCCATGCCTGGCATGCTTTTCCTCCTCATCTCTGTCTTCTGGCTAAAAATGTCTCAGCTAAAAATCTCACTTTCTGCAAAAAGCCTTTCCTGATCTCCATCAAGTTAGTGCCTTTCCTCTGAGATTACCACAAATTTGTCCTGTTTATTTTTTTATTAGCAGCTATTTGAATATTGTTTTCCACCATTATGTTATGAATTCCTTGAGGACGGGGACCATTTTTGCTTTTCTTTGTAGTCTTAATCCTTAACACAATGATTGACATATAATAGATTCTTCATAAATGCTTGTCAACTTGACTGCACTGGTAGGTGACATTGTTAGACCCTTATCACTTTTAGGTCCATTCCCCTTACTTGTTTCAAATTTCCTTCATTCCTCCCATGGATTTCACTATAGTCTCAGTCTCATGTGACCTATAGGACAAGGCAAACAAACCCACGTTATTATTTCTAGCATGTCAGTGCATGCAGAATTCAGAGGTGGCACATGCTACTAACCCATTTGTAATAGGCAGCATCCAATTTCACCTTGATCAACATGTTAGGCAGTAAATTGTTGTCAGTCTATGCTTGCAATTAGAATGTCGTACTTGAACTCTACAAGATGAATTAAAATCCTGACAGAGAGGTTTATTAGTTATGTGACCATTAAGAATCATTGACATCTCTCTGCCCTTAAGACCTCAGGGTCAGTTTCTGGTGTTTAGGAGGCATGTCATATGCCCACTCTTCCTGTAAGAAGCTATAGAGGGTTAGTCACATTATTCCCCGCTAGTCAGGGCTTACTCATCATTTTCTCTTGTACAATGACTCTCCTGCTCCCCATGAAGCAACCAAAGATCAGTGGCTCATCCCACAGTGAGAACAGTGTGGGGTCAGGAAGGGGAGCCAAAGACAGCTGCTCATTTCCCTAGAGGGAAGAGCTGAAGAACAAGAGGAAACCACATGTAATGAAAGGTTGCAAAGAAGTACAATGCCTGGTACATAGTAGGTGCTTAGTAAATGTTGATTGATTGTACACATTATCTCGTTCAGGCTTCATAACTCTGAAAAGCTAGAATCACAATCTCAATTTTATTGATTAGGAAACTGATACAGAGAAATGAAATGATTTTCCCATATAATGTTAGGTGACATTTGACTTCTAATCTGACACATTTATTGGAAGTATTGACCAATTAGGCAGCCAAGAGAGGTGAGGGCCACATTGGGGTTTTTTTTTTCATTTTTCCCCTGCTTTTTGGAGGGCAGTTGGGGTTAAGTGACTTGCCCAAGGTCACATGGCTAGTTTTTGTGTTAAGTGTCTGATTTTGGATTTGAACTCAGGTCTTCCTGACTCCGGGGCCAGTGCTCTATTCACTGCGCCACCTAGCCACCCCGAGGGCCATGTTGGGAAGGGTTTTCAAAATTGAACAGAGCACTTTCTATAGTGTGTCCCAAAAGACTTAGTGCAAATTTAAGCTTCAATAACTTCAGAAGTATAATTGCTACAAACCTATAAAAAAAAGCTACATCTGAAAGGTTAATTAAAATTTTTTAATATTTTTATGTATCGTATTAACATTCAACATAATGACTGTCTTATGGTAAACATCATTCTAGTCAATTTTTGAACTTTCATAAGCTGTTGTTCATTGACTGAAAGGATTACATTTGTAATCCTAGCATCAGGATCATACAAAGAAAGGTTTTGGTACACACACAACAGCTTTGATGTGACTCCACAAGAAAAAGTCTAATGGAAATAGATCAGGTTGCTGAGATGACCAAGAAAGAATACTGCTCTGACTTTTTCTCCATTAGAATTTAAGCTCTTTGAGGGTAAAGACTGTCTGTTTTTGTTTTTTATATGCTTAGTAAGTGATTACTGGCATACAGTAGGTGGTTAATAAATGTTTTTTAAAAAATGTATTTGTGAGTGGCTAGGTGACACAGGGCCTTGGGTTAGTACTGCTCACTTCCCAAACTTGATCACCTCTAGGTGATGGAATAAATTAGATTCCTGAGTATACAAAATCGAGAGACCAGGACCTGGCCCGAGAGGATTCAAACAGGACCCATCAGCCAAGGAGGTCAATTGTTCCCTTCTCCATAGCAGCTTTCTTTGGCGTATTTCAACTTTATCAACCCTGAGTAGTTTCAAGGGACTTTTGTTGCTCTGTGGAGACACCTGCTGGTCATTTTTATTTATGCCTTTTGAACATTTTAGCCAAAAAAAAAAAAGCTAGCCTAGTGGTACTAGTCTCAGAATTCTTGTGATCCTGCTTGTACACGCAGACTTTTACTTATAAATTATAAACATATACTACTATACTACTATATTGTTTACACTATAAAATACACAAAATAGAAAATTTTAAAGGATTAAAGATGAATAAACAATATTTCTAATTATAAAAAATTTGACACTACCAAGAAATCCTTTTTATTCTTATTAAAATTATTATTAAGCACTTCTTTAAAAAATTAGGCAATGTGATTGAATATGCTTCATTTTTTTAAAAAAAATCTTGGTTTAACTGTTGGTAATACAACAATTATTAAGGTCTGGTTCCAAGTTTGACTTTTTTGAGATTTACTTTTTTGTGTGTGTGTGGAGATTGACTTTTAAATGACCACTCTGACAAAGAGATGTAACAAAGAGACATAGATCAAAGAAGATCATCATTGACTGTACTTACTAAATGAAAATGATACTCATTTTTCAATCCTATTCACCAATTATTCCAAGGTTTTTGTTGAAACTTTATTGGTAAATTTTTGTCTTTACCCATAATGATCAGTTATTTGTGTAAGCTAGATGGAAAGCATTACGTTTTTAATATTTTAAAAAGAATATTTGAAGTGGGGCTCAAAACTCACTGAAAACTATTCATTTGGAATACTTGAAATATTAGAAACTTATTTTTAAGTATGAAGATGTGAGAATTTTTCTGTTTGATACACATTCAGTTCCACAAGTTTTTGAGTTCCAAATTTTCTCTCTTCCCCTTCCCCCTGCCCCATGGCGGCATGGAATTTGATATAGGTTCTACATATACCTTCCATTAAACATTGGTCAAATTGTAAAGATGAATTGTAACCAACAGAATGAATAATTAGGGGAAAGAAACAAAATAAAACAAAACAAAAAAGAGAGAGCAAGTAGTTTGCTTCAATCTGCACTCAGACTCTGTAATTCTTTCTCTGGATATGGATAGCCTTTTCTATCATGTGTCCTTTGGAGTTGTCTTAAAACCTTGCATCGTTGAGATGAGCCCCTGTCTATCAAAGTCAGTCACCACACATATGCTGTGTCTATAATTGCATATAATGTTCTCCTGGTTCTGCTCCCCTCACTTAGCATCAGTTCATATAAGTCTCTCCAGGTTATTATGAAGTCTGTCTGCTCTTCATTTCTTATAGCATAATAGTATTCCATTACATTCATATACCACAACTTGTTTAGCCATTCCCCAATTGATGGGCATCCCCTTGATTTCAAATTTTTTGCCACCACAAAAAGAATGGCTATAAATATATTTTGCATATGGGTCCTTTTTCCACTTGTATAATCTCTTTGGTATACAACAGTAGAAGTGGTATTGCTGGATCAAAAGGTATGAACATTTTTATAGTCTTTGGGCATAATTCCAAATTGCTCTGCAGAATGGTTGGATCAGTTCACAACTACACCAACAATACATTAGTGGGATTTAACATTATTTATATATCTAAGGATATATAAAATATCCAATGGGTATTTTATACATTATATGCAAGCATAGAGCTTGTATATAATGTCTTTGACAGATGTTGTGGATGGACAATGAACTAGACCCAGAATTGAACAAGAAGAATAGATAAGGCTGGGCTGCCTTTGGAAAACTGGAAAATATTTTTAATGACCTCCAAGAGTCTTATCTTTTTTAGTAACAACTGCCAAGGGATGATGTATGAGTTATGGAAAACCAAGTCTCTGAAGAATTGTAGCTGAAGTGCATGGTGTGTTGAGTAGGTTGAAATATATTATCAAAGGAGAAATGCACAAAAAAAGAGGTATGATGGAAGTCACCGCAGAGATATATGGTATGAGGAACTTACAGATGAAACTCTTGCTATCAAAGCAGGTCAGTACCTTATCTGCAATTTATAGTCTAAGAGAGTTGCCCAGTTCATTTAGAGGGTAAGTGACTTGCCCAGGGTCACACAGCAACTATGTTTCAGAGGTGGTACTTGAACACAGGTCTTCCTGACTCCAAAGACAGCTCATTATGCCATAATGCCTTGTTTGTTATCTGTGCAATATCAAAACATTTAAAGTACAATTGTGTGACTCTCCCCTGTGGAAAGAAAGACAGAGACTTGCCCCTTCCTTCCTTCCTTCCTTCCTTTCTTGCTTGCTTGCTTTCTTTCTTTCTTTCTTTCTTTTTTTTGGAGGGGAGAAAGCAAAGCATTTGGGGTTAAGTGACTTATCCAAAGGACACACAGTATGTCAAGTGTCAGAGGCCATATTTGAATTCAGGTCCTCCTGACTCCAAATTGTGAGCCTTACTGTCATTCACTGCTTCTGCTGATTCAAAGTTGTTAAAGTGACATCCTCTCTTAATTCTCAGATCCATTTTCTGTTCATTCCAAGGCTTCCAGTCAATGTCTGAATACCAGTGAGTCAGACTAACCTCTTTTACCCATTTTAGCAGCCCTAGGAGAAATATTTTGAAGCTCCTTCTCAGAAGGGCATGCTAATGACCTCATAATTGTTTTTGTGGCTTTGTGGTCAAGTTAAGGAGTACTTTGCAAATTGTGGACTAGTCCTCTGGCAATGAGAGAGGAAAGACAGTGACTGAACAGAGATTACTGTTGCCTAGTTCTCTTAGTCTGATTGCTCTTAGAGTTAATACACCACGCGGTAAGAGAAGGTAAAGGTATAAATCCTGGGTCAGCTCTTTTAAAATGCTTGTCCATAGGAGAAACACCATTATCATCATTGACAGCACACATTTAGGGAACAGGGCTCAAATATACTTTGAATGAAGCTCTGAGATCAGTGGAGAAAAATGGTGGAGAGAAACATATGAATGAAGTGATAAATTCATTGAGAAAGGAGGTAGAATGAGCTATAGGCTGGTAGGTAGCAGGCACCAGAATCTGTATAGGGTGATAGAAATCTGTAAAAAAAAAAAAATCTCCATTCAGACTTTGCCCTCAATAATGTAGCAAACCCAAGAAGAGAGAATTTAAAGGAGTTTATTGTAGCACCCAAGACAAAAAGTACAGCCAAGCACCAACTTTAGACAAATTTCATGATAAAAGAGGACAATCCCGATAGGTGCATATTTCTAAAAGGGAATGGGGTCGTTTACAAACATGGTAGACAGACCTTTCTCAAAGAGTATCAAAGCCCATGTGACTGTTGGCATGTACTGCAGCCACCCCTTATGAGAAGGCAGAAAAGTGCAGCTAGGAAAGGGAGAAGGGGAATCATGGGTTCACTTGAATTAACTTGGCCCTTGTGGTCAATCGAATTCTGTACAAATTGAATGAACCTCAACAGAGATTGCCGATTATTGAGGCAGATGGAGGGTCTGGCAGTGGCAGGTACTCCTCTGCCTCTTCCCAGTTAATTCTTCTCTTCTCCAGGTTATATAGCCACATTCAATTTACCCTCATATAACATGGTCTTTAGTCCTAGTGCTGAGAAGCACTCTAGCTTGTCAATTTCCTTCCTAAAATGTATTTCCCAGAACTGAAAACAGTATTAAACAGGGAGTCCAAGGAAGAGAATGCAAGGTCACAAATCTCCCTCATTTTGGACACTTTGTATCTGTTAACATAGTCTAAGATTGCTTTAGCTTTTTCAGCTTGTGTACCCAAATGAACTCAACATCTCAGGTTGTGCTTGTAGTCCAATAAAACCTTACAATAGTGTTTCACATGAACTACTGTCTACTACTGTCTAGCTACTCTCCATTCTACCATGTGCAAATTATTTTAAGCCAAAATGGAAGACTTTAAATTTATCTTTATTCAGTTGTTTCTTGCTACCTCTAGTCCCTTTCTCTGTTCTACTGAGATCTTTATGGGTCCCAATTAAGCCATCTAACATCCTATTAATTCTTCTTTACAGTTTCATGCAATTGGCAGATTTGATAAGCGTGCCATCCAGGCCTTTATCCAAATCACTGATAAAAACATTGAAGAAGAGTCTTCTGGCATTGCTTTAAAGTTCTTCTTCCAGGTGGACATGATCTATGAATCAACTTTTTTTTGGTCCATTTATTTAATGAATGTCTTGTAATATTACTCCAACTAGTAGATACATTGTCAAATCTCTTGCTAACATCAAGTTATATCATATTCATGCCATTCCCTGATCTCCCAGTCTAACACAGGGCGACACAGAAGACAATTTAAAAACCTATGAATTTTGGCTTGCAGATATACATTTTAAAAAATCATGTAGGGAAGGAGAGTGGTGTTTTTTTTAAGAGAGTGAATTTTAAAAGAGAAATGAACTTCATCACTCCAGAGTCTACAATGCTCCTATCGGTGGTTTATTGGGACCACAGTCCCTAGAAATGGGTTTTTAGGGCCCAAGAAGGGTTAACTGGGAGTTAACTTTTCTAAGTTAATAAGAACTTTTCTAACCTTAAGTCAGATAGTTGTCTTGGGTCACAGATTTCAAATTATCACCAGACATAGGTTACATTGTGGCAGTCTTTTATTGGCTTAGCAATATGAGGCCACTAATAACCTCAAGTTGCTAAACAATGAAAGCCTAGATGGCAGCAGAGAACCAAGATGCTATTGATGAGCTGGAGACCAGTAGATGGCAGCAGAGAGCAGCTTGGTATCCAGAGACTCTCAGACACAGTGTGAAGCTCTGTGGAGATGTATCATTCTGCAGAGAGTTAAATATGCCCATGGCAGATGATGCAATGAGAGAGATACACTCATCAGCAAAGTACTGCACAGAGTGGTAACACTATATCTTCTGCTTTTATAAAATTAAGATACTTTCTTATTTTTAGTTCACAGGATTACAGATTTAGAATTAGAAGGAACCTCAGCTGTCATCTTAGTCTTAGGATCGTAGAGTTATAACTGGAAGATAGCTTAGACATCGTTGAGTCCAACCCCCTCATCTTAAATATGAAGAAATTGAAGCCTAGAGAGATTAAGTGACTTAGCTAAGGTCACACAGGTAGTAAGTAAAAAGCAGAGCTGTGATATGAACCCAAGTACTCTGACTCCAACTCCAGCCCTATCTCCAAACTCCTGAACTCTGGGGCATTTTCCTCTTTGTCCAGAAATTTCCAAACGTCACCAGTAGAGATTCAATAGTTCCTCCTCAGGTCCTTTCAGTACTTAAGGATATAGTTTGCTTTGGTCCAAAGACTTGAATATATCACGGGTAGATTGGGGATTTCTTACCAATTCCTTCTGCTCTCTTGATTTTCTCTTTATCATTTTTGGTCTTTCTCAAGCTGAATATTATTCTCCTTAATGGAGAAAACAGAAGTAAAGTGTGAGTTTGGGTTGCCCTTCCTCTGTTATATATTATCATTGCTCTGTCATGTACTTTCAAAAATAAATTAATAAGTATTTATTTATTATGTACCAAACAGTTCTTGCCCTCAGGAAGCTTTTATTCTATGTTTGACACAAAGATATAAATATATATACATATTTGTGCATATACATTGTACTAGATATATTTTGTGTACATGAGTATACACTTGTAAGCATATAAATGAATATACAGATATACTTACATGTGTAAATGTGTGTATGTGTTTGTATACACACACATATATACACACACACATGCTATAGGTGACGTAGTGGATAGTGTTGGACCTGAAGTCAGGGAAGACCTAAGTTCAAATCTAGCTTCAGACACTTACTAGATGTGGCCTGTTGCAAGTGACTTAAATACTATCTGCCTCAGTTTCCTCATCTGTTAAAAGGAGCCAGATAATAACACCTATTTTCTAGGGTTGTTGTGAAAATTAAATGGTATATTCATGAAGTATACTATATAAGTACTAACTACTATATCAAATATATTCAAAATAAATACAAGGTAAATTTTTTCAAAGGGGGAAAAATAGCACCCTGGATGGGTATCTAAATCAGAAAAGATATCATAGAAGCTATCACTTTAGCAGAGTTTTATAAGAAAAAAGGGGATCCTAAAAGGCATAGAGGAAGGTGGAGTACATTCCAGGAAAATGTAAAAGTATCAAGATAGGAGATGGAGTGTAACATATGAGAAAACAGCAAAAGGGTCAGTTTGACTGAGTGAAGAATACGAGAAGGTAGGTTGGGGCTAGGTTATGAAAGGCTTAAAAAGGTCAACAGAGGAGTTTATATATGATCTTAGAAGCAATAGAAAGTTTTTGGAGTTTATTAAGCACATAGAACTTTGGAAAAATCATGTGGGCAACTATTTGGAAGTTTTATTGCAGTAGAACAAGATGAAGTAAGGAGACCAATGCATAACTTAATCCATGTTTAATACAATGTTTGTTGATTGTTGATAAGGGAAGAAACTAGATCATGAAATATAAATTTGGGACTCATCTGCATAAAGATTATAATTAAACCCATAGTTGATCATCAAATGAGAGAGTGTAAAGAAAGAAGATAAAGGGGCTCAAGACAGAATCTTGAGGGGTGTACTCATCAAAAAATGAGGACTTCCTTCATTAACCATTTCAGTACATTTTTATTTAGCACATATAACAACACATGCTTAGATATTTTGAAGTCAGCAAGGGGTAGTCAAAAATAGAAGAGACTGAATTTGGGTTGAGGACCTACTGTGTGATTTTACATGATGATGATGATGATGATGATGATGATGATGATGATGATGAAGATGCTGGTGACACATAGCATTTATATAGGACTTTCTGGTTTGTAACGTGTATTACAAATGGCATCTCACCTGCTCTTCACATCATCCCTATGTTGTTGTTGTTCAATTGTTTTAATCATGCCTGACTCTTCATGACTTCATTTGGGATTTTCTTGGCAAAGATATTAAAGCAGTTTGCCATTATCTTCTCTAATTTATCTTACAGATAAGAAAGCTGAAGCAAACAAGGTTAAGTGACCTGTCCAGGGTCATACAACTAGTAAGTGTCTGATGTGAACTCAGATCTCTCCAACTCTAGGCCAAGAGCTCTATCCACTGTGCCACCTACTGCCCATTATTTATTTTGACAGTGCCTATGAATTATCTCAGTATTGCCAATGAGGAAACTGAGGCTTGTGGAAGATAAATAATTTCCTTGGGGTCCACTGGACAATCTTAAGTCAGTATTCAACCTAAAGTCTTATTCTGTTGCATAAATAGAATTTAAAGAATATTTGCTTAGCACACAATAGAACTATGTACCTAGTTATCACCCTAAGGGGTTGAGACTTCCTGTTTATGCCAGTGATCTAAGTTAGTGGAGGGGCTGATCAACATCTGGAAGAGAGTGTTCAGTGATTTTCTCAGGGGGATTATCAAGTCTGCTTTGGTCCCTCTAACACTCCAAAAGCTGGGCCTGGAGGTGGAGACAGTGGAGGCTGAAATTCAGTTCATGTTGCCAGCTCGGCTCCACCTCTTCCTGACCTCCTCCCCTTTCAAAATGTTACAACTCCTTGGGCAGTATCAGAGCCTATGATGCCACCTATGGGCCCTTCTTTCTTTTTCTGTTCTCTCAGTTCCTTTCTTTTTTTGTCTCCTGTTTCTTTTGTTTGTATTTTTTCTTTCTTCTTTCCCCCCACCGTCCTTTTGCTTGCTAGGAACACTCCCCAAACTAGCTGAAGTAATTGTTCACCTCTGCTATCTACCACGTTAACATAGTCCAAAGGTATCCCTGATTCTTAATGTCAAAAGCTATATCTGACTAACTTCCTGTGTTTGATACTAACATAGGGCAGAATTTTGATCCCTTACTAGTAACTGTGGAATCAGCAAAACTCACTTTTTTTTTTCATCACCTTATGACTGAACTATTGCAATAACCTTTTGGTTGGTCTTCCTGCCTGAAGTCTCTTTCCGTTCCAATCCATCCTCCACTCAACTTTCAAACTAATCCTCTAAAAGTTCAGGTCTGACCACATCACCCCCACACCTCAACCTCCAGATCAAATAGAAAATTCCTGCTTTGGCTTTTAAAGTCCTTCATAACCTGACTCCTTCCTATCTTTCTAAGCTTCTTATACTTTGCTTACCCACATGTACTCTGTGATCCGATGACACTGGTCTCCTTGCTGTACCTGAAACAAGACACTCCATCTCCTGACACCAGGCATTTTTACTGGCTGTGTCCTGGGCCTAGAATGCTTTCTCTCTTCATTTCTACCTGCCTTCCCAGATTTCCTTCAAGGCTCCTTCCTTCTGCAAGAGGCTCTTCCCAATCCCCCTTAATGCTATTGCCTTCCCTCTTATTGTGTTATCTCCAACATCATATCCTTGTTTTGTTTCCCTTACTAGATCATGATTTCCTTGAGGATTGGAACTATCTTTGCCTTATCCTCAGGACTTAGTACACTATTTAATAAATACTTGTTGACTTATTGATGACTTTTTTTGTCGCACCCTTCCTTTCTTCCTCCCTCTTTTCTTCATGCTCACACTTGTACACCCACACTACTAGAACCTTTCTCTTTCCTTCTTTCCACTGTTATTTCTTTTTTT
>JAQQSW010014626.1:0-12066 GCA_028646575.1 Pseudocheirus occidentalis | reverse complement strand
GAACAAAACAAGGGGGGTGCAGGATAGGAAGGAGGGACATACAATTAGCCTCTCACAATTTGCCCACCATGGAGATATCCTGTGTAAATACACATGTACAGCCTGTATTGAATTGCTGCTCCTCCCAGTGGGAGTGGGTGACAGGGGAGGAATTGCAAGAATCTAGTATTTAAAGCTATACAGTCAAATGCAACTGGGAAATAATACATACAGGGATGGGGGCAGGGAGCCCCTCCCTGCCCTGCTAGAAAGCTAGAGGTGTGTTGGAGGAGGGCATAAAAGGGAACAGATTGTGGGAGGGGCCTTACAGTGGGATCAACGTTCTGGGCTGGGGGGTAGGGGCAAAAAGGGGAGAAAATTTGTAACTCAAAACCTTGTGGAAATAAATGATGTAACCAAGAAAATTAATTAAAATTTAAAAAAAAGAGATATCCATATCCAGAGAAAGAGATGCGGAGTCTGAATGCAGATTGAAACAAACTACTTGTTCTCTATCTTTTCCTTGTTTTGTTTTGCTTCCTCTTTCCCACTGATCATTCCATCAGTTATAATCTTACTTTACAAGCCGACTAATAATTAATATGAAGATATCTGGAGATCCTGTATTCAAGTGCTTGCCTCCATGATAGAGGCAGAGGGAGGAGGAGAAAATTTAAAACTCAAGGGACTGTGGAACTGAATGTTGTAAACTAAAAGTAAATAAGCAAATCAATTTTAAAAATGAAAGAAAGTATGAAGTTGCAATTACGAAAAGAAAAAAGAATATGGCCTCAGATACTTACTAGCTGTATGTCCCTGGGTAATTTACTTAACTGTTTGTTTCAGTTTCTTCATCTGTAAAGTGAACTGTATCCACTCCAGTATTTTTGCCAAGAAAATCTCAAATGTGGTCATGAAGAGTCCGGTACATCTGAAACATGACTGAACATCCCCAAGAGGATGTTAACTTCTTGAGGGCAGGGACTATTTATAATTTCTCTCTTATGCATTCCCCTACACCTTTTACAATACATTGCACATATCAAATACCCAAACAGAGTTATGATCTCAATAATTTCGATGCTTCCTTGAATGATGCAGATCACAACCTGTCCACAACTATGTATTTTGTGGAACCCTCACCCACATTCTCCCATCAGTTTATCACAGCAGATCAGATCAATATGCTCAGGTCCTGGCTTACTTCATTTCGGCATTATGAGAATACCAGTGGAGCACTGAAGCTGTCTGTCTGTCACCTCTTGCCCTCAGCACATGAACAAGTTATTTTCCTTGTCTATCACACATTTTCTTGATAACAGCTATTACTTCTATTATTTTTTAAGTTTCTTATTTTCAATGTGTTGAAACCTGTTCACACTCCATTGGCCTCTGCGTAATGTTCATATTTTCATTTTTAATTCTTCAGAGAATATAGAGTTCCATGACTTGAAGTACATACATACACACATACCACTAGAATGTTGGTAATCAAATTGTAAGCCTTCATTTCTGGGAGAAATCTGTGGTTATTAAAGGATATTAACAGTTTCCTGAAGGTAATTCTGTTCTTCCTGGTTAATTTGAGACCCAATTTATTATCCATCTGCATTTTTATACTATATAGAAAATAGTAACAGATGAGTTCTACAAATCTATCCAAATGCATTTCATAATCTAGGCAATACATAGTCTTCATCCACTTAGTTTTTCTGTTTGGATGGGCAGGCTAAACTCTTTGAGTGGTTACTGATTTCTTTCAAGAGTCTCAGAGATGTTCTGTAGCTTGATGAAAGCAGCATGATATCACCCATAAAAAGAAAGATTTGGAAGACCTCTATATGGGATCTCCTCTATCACACTGGCACGCAATTTTGATGAATGACCATCTTACTGTTTTATGCCCTACTTTCCATTTATAATCAAAGGGTTGCTCCATTAAGACTATCATCATTGTTACATCTTTTAAGAAATATTGAATGATTTTATATATGAATGAGTGTTACTTTGTCAAGGGGAAGCCTTTAAGCAGCATTTTTCACTAGCAAATGAAATGCTTTCTTAAAAATTTACAATAAATTAAGAATAAACACAATGCTCTGAAAGGAATCGCTGGTATCTTTATGATATTTTAGAGGAAATCTCCAATGACTACTTTCAGGTTTGATTATTCAACCAATTCTAAATCTACTCAATTGTATTAGTATCTTTCCCATATTTCTCTATTTCATCTATAAGATTACCTTGGAACATTTGACATTATGAATTCTATTACTAGATATGGATATTGCTGCTTGTAAAACACAATAGTATTGTTCTTTCTATGTTGTACCTATTACCTTCTATGATATCAGGCTTGGAAGATCTGTGTAGGCAGTTTATTTTCTCTCCTCATCCCTTTTCAGTTTTAAGCACCATCAATCAGACCCACAATTTTCCAGTCAAACATACTTAACTAGTGCTTGTTAGATAAACTAACCCTTTTTCTAAGAACCTATGCTACCTGTATTTTAAGTAATGATACAGAAATCCACAACTTTCAGACATTCTCTTCTTAACTAGATGTTCACTTCCTAAACCTGACTTTCCCCTTTGCAGCTCCTACCTTCAATCAAGAGCAAAGATAGGGAAAAAATTATTTATGTCCATGACATTTTCATTTTCTTGTCCAAGAATACATACTGCTCGCCAGTGTTACCTTAGTTTCCACTTAGCAATATCATTTGTCACCAGATAAACCACTAAGAATTAGTATTAACAATCAGGTTTGGGGAGGCACAGTGAAGATGGCAGAGCAAAGGTGTGGGTTCACCTTAACTTTCCCCCAAACCCTCCAAATAACTTTAAAAAATGACTCTAAGCAAAGTCTAGAGCAGCAGAACCCACAAAAAGGTGGGGTAAATTATTTTCTAGCCCAAGATAACTTGAAAGGTCAGCAGGAAAGGTCTAGCACACCAGGGTGAGAGAGTACAGTCAAGCACAGGCTGTGCCACTGCAGATAGAGTCCTAGCAAACCAGGAACAGAAGGAAAACTGAATCACTGGCAGCAGTAGTGGTTTCCAGACCTCTTAGCCCACAGATGCCAAAGACAACTGAGAAGGCTAGCAGGAAAGGTCTGGCATACTTGGGTGAGAGTAGTACACAGTCCAGGGTAGGCTGTACCAGCACAACCCAAGCCCCAGCCAACCAGGAGCAGGCCTTGGGAGCCACTTAATTGGCAGTGGCAGTGGCATTAACAGCGGCAGCAGCAGCAACAGTAGGGACTGCTTCCAGAGTTCTCAGACCACAGGCAGTAAAGAGAGGTCAGGAGGAGACTACAGGGATCTCTTTGCAAGCATTAAGGAAGGACTCTGGTGCTTTGTCCGTACTCTGATGCACGTCTCATTTCTGGGTGGCAATCCCATAGTGAGGAGGAGTACTAGCACACCAGAACTTGCAGCCACAGTGGAGTGGGGACTCTTGGCATGGTTCCAAGGTAGAAGAGAGTGCTTGTGGTCACTCACAGAGCAGAGCACAGGTAAGGACAGGAATAAACACCTCTCCTTAGATCATACACTTTGAAAGAACTAAAAACTTACACGTCCCTAGAAGTGTCTTTGAAAACAGCTACACAAAACCCCTGACACTTGGGACAGTGTGCCCTCTACCTTGGAAGTAAAGCCCTACCTTATCAAAGAGTTTAAAGTCAAGGAATGGTTTGGGAATATGAGCAAACAACAGAAGAAAAATTCTGACCATAGAAAGTTGCTATGGAGACAACGAAAATCAAAACACACTCAGGAGACAGCAAAGTCAAAGCTCCTACATCCAAAGCTTCCCCAGAAAAATATGAATTAGTCTCAGGGCGTGGAAGAGCTCAAAAAAGATTTTGAAAATCAAATAAGAGAAAGTAAAGGAAAAATGGGGAAAGAAATGAGAGTAATGCAAAAAACCATGAAAAATGTGTCAACAGCTTGGTAAAGGAGACACATTAAAAAATAGTGAAGAAAATAACACCTTAAAAAACAGAGTAGGCCAAATAATAATACAGGTACAAAAAGCTGATGAGGAGAAGAATGCCTTAAAAAGCAGAATGGGCCAAATGGAAAAAGAAACACAAAAATTAACTGAAGGAAAAAAAACAAAAAAAGTAGAACTGGCCAAAGTTAAAAGGAGATTCAAAAGATCACTGAAAAAAATCATGCCTTAAAAATTAGGATTAAGCAAATGAAAGCTAACGACTCTATGAGAAATCAAGAAACAACAAAACAAAGCCAAAAGAATGGAAAAAATAGAAGACAATATGAACATCTCATTGGAAAAACAACTGAACTGGAAAACAGATCCAACCTATCCATAGTCATATAAACAATGCTCTAACTCACTACTGATTGGAGGAATGTAAATTAAAACAATTCTGAGACACCACCTAATACCTATTAGATTATCTAAAAGATAGAAAAGGAAAAATGACAAATGGTGGGTGGTGGAATGTGGAGAAACGGGCATCAAAGAACTGTTGGTGGAGTTGTGAACTGATTCAACTATTCTATAGAGCAATTTGGAACTATGGCCAGAGGGCTGGAAAACCACGCATACTTTGTTACCTGACAATACCACTATTAGGTCTGTATCCCAAAAGAGATAAAAAGCCAAAAAGTAAAAGGGCTTATATGTACAAAAACATTTATAACAGCTCTTTTTCTGGGGGTAAAGAACTGGTAATTGAAGAGATGCCCATCAACTGGGGAACGGCTGAACAAGTTGTGGTATGTGACTGTGATGGAATACTATTCTGCTATGAAAAATTATGATCAAGACGCTCTTGGAAAAGCCTGGAGACATTTCCATGAGCTGATGCAAAGTGAAATATACTGTGTGCAAAGTAACAGCAATTTTGTAAGATGATCAACTCTGAATGACTTAGCTATTCTAAGCAATACAGTGATACAAGACAACTCACAAGGACTTATGATGAAAAATCCTATCCATCACCAGAAAAATTACTGATGGTGTCTGAATACAGACTGAAGCATACTTTTTTTGGCTTTCTTTATTTTTCTTGAGTGTTTTTTGTCTGTGTTTTCTTTTATAGCATGACTATTACAGAAATATTTTGCATGACTACACATGTATAAATTATATTGAATTCCTTGCCTTTTAAATGGGTTGGGGGGTAGGGAAGGAGGAAGGGAGAGAATCTGGAACTCAGAGTTTTAAAATGAATATTAAAAATTGTTTTTACATGCAAGTAGAGAAAAATAAAAGACTAAATAAAAAAATTTAAGTCAACTAGGTTTGATAATAACTGATTCCATACCATCCTAGATATGTACATTGAGAAAACCAAAGGATTCTATTGTTCATGTCAGGTGAGCATGGAGTCCCCTCAGTAGCTCTCAGAAAGAAGTCATCAATCACCACTACTCGTCTGTTATTCCTCTGACCATTACTGAAGGACACCTCTCTTGAAAATATTTGTGGAGCCACATCATTATCATTCCTTTGAGCACAAAAGGCTGCTTGCTCCCAGAGGGTCCAGCTCACCTGTCAGGGCAGAGATCTGTATTTATCATTATAAAGCTCCAAATATTTAGCAATCCTTCCATTCCTTTTCTGTGTCACCTTCTTCCCCTTCCAATCTCCTGTCACACTGTAGGATCTGCTACTTTGTCTTCATTATTTTCTCTTTGAAACACTTTGTTCTTTCAAAAAACATTTTATTCTCTCTGATAAGGACAAGTAGAAAAAGACAATCTTCCAGCATTTTCACCTTCTCTTCTTCAGTTTCTGCAACTGTAAAACGGGGGTCATTATAGCGCCTACTTTGCAGGGTTAGATTAGGTATTTGTAAAGTGCCTAGGCCATAGTAGGTGTTTAATAAATGCTTGCTCCCTCTTCCCTCTTCCAACAATGTTCAGTTGTCACTCCAGCTGTCACTTACTACATACATAAATGTCATTTGTCACCAGCAAAAGTATAAACACAGCTCACTTTCATAGACACTGGGAAACCCATGCTTCTCAGTCAGAATTCCTTTAGTCTCTTTTATTCTGTCTTACTTAGAATGCACTTCTTTAAAGATTCTCCTAAACACTTGTCAGGCTGTCAAAGCTGCCTGACAGATCTATGCTGGAGGTTTCATCACTAACCCCTTCACCCCCACACTCAGGTCCTGTCATCAAATTCTGTAAACATTCAAAATGAATATAAGTAAATTTTCCTATCAGTTATTTTCTTTCTGCTGCACTTATATTGTGCCTCTGGATGATGAGATGCAAATATTCTTTTTTTAATTCTACCAGAACTATACGGTTTTCTAATCATTTTGTCTTACTCATCTTTAGAAAATATGAAAATGAATTTTAAAAATTGTATATATATGCATTCATCAAATTGGAAGCTCTCTTCCTGTCTAAGGTTAGGTTATTAAATGGCAATAATTATTTCTCTCTGTTTTCTCTAAGGAAAATATGTATTGCCTAGAAAGAGGAAACAAGTTATCTAATTGATAATAATAACTGATTCCTTACCATCTTACATATGTACATTGAGAAAAGAACATTTAAAAGCTTTACTGAATGCTTCCTGTGCTCAAGGTACTGTATAAAAAGTTGTAGGCTCTACAAAGATAAACCAGACGTCTGCCCTCAAGGAGTTAATAATATAGTTGGAGAGAAATCATATGCACAAAGAACTCTAAAATAAGGAAGAATATATGGAGTAGGATAAGAAAGGCATAAATAGAAAACTTGGGAATAATAGGCAATGAATAAAACACTCAACTACTATGACCCAGGTTCTGCTTCTGGCTACACAATAACTCTTTTGGTTTCCATAAGCAAACAAATTTACGTCTATGGGCCTCAGTTTCCTTACCTGTAATATGAGAAATTTTGATTTTCAGAAGATCTGACAATGAACAACAGGGCACAATTGTCAAAAGAAAGTTCACATGCAAAGGAAATGAAGATATTGTGGAAGAATGCCTAGTGGCCTTCAGTGACTTCAGCACCTAGTGATTCAGTCGATAGCTCACTGGAATGGGAGTCAGGACCACAATGATTCAAATACCGCCTTAGACACTTATTAGCTTCTGTACCCTGCATAAGTCATTAACTTCTCTGTAACTCAGATTCTTTATATTCAAAGTAGAAAAGTACAAATCTTAAAATGAAAAAGTGTGAACTAAAAATAAGATTGAGTTGGCACTCTAGAATATCTACTCCAAGGGGCAAACACAAGAAGGGAAACCAGTTTAAGAACAGAAAATAAATCCATTGGGATTAGATAATGAAATAAAGGAGATTTCCTCTCAGATAAACTTCTATACCTCTGCTTTTACCTGAAAATCCCTTCTAGTGAGGTCTAATGGACAGAGTTCCATCTCTTCCAAGCCAGCCTAGCAGCAGGTCACAAGATAGGTTTGCTGAAGTCACACATACACAACGATGCTGCCAGGAGTTGAGAAAGCATTACCAACAGTTATATGTCTTCAACAAGAAATGAAAGGACTTAGCAAAATAGTCAGTGTTTTTATTGCCAGATTTATCAAAGACAAGGACTCCAGAACAACCAAGCAGATCTAGGAGGCCAGTTGCTAGTTCAGGGTTAGAGAACAGGATTTAGATTTTTGGACCAGGTTTTAAGATATTCAATTCTATAAACATTTATTTAATGCCTACTATGTGCCAAGCATTGTGCTAAATGCTTAGGATACAAATAAGAAAAAGAAGACAGACCCTGACCTCCAGGAACTTAAATAATTGAGAGGAGGAGGACAACACACAAAAGGAAGCTGGTAAGAGTTGGGTGAGGCGTAGTTTGGAAGCAGGCAGCAGAGGAGTCATGTTCCACAAAGTTCACACCAAGCAGAGCTGCAGATAGAAAGTGGAAAATCAAGTAGATATATAGGAATGGCGGGATTATGGCCAGAGACGGAGTACACATAAGTTTATATTTTTGCCTGGCATATTATAAATCTAATCTAAAGGGGTTTGAATTGAAAAGGAAGGGGTAAGAGGGAGAAAAAACTATTTATATCCACCAAACTATAAACACAGAAAGTAGCTATAAGAGGAATGTGTATATATAAAATATTATACAATTATAGATAATATATTATATAATTATATATTATATAAGATAAGAAGAATAGTGGCAGAGACACTTAGAAATTCAAAAGAAACCATCCACAATATTAGGAAGAAGAAAAACTAACAATAATAATAGCTGGCATTTATATAGTGTCTACTGTGCACTAGACACTGTGCTAAGTATTTTGTAAATATTATCTCACGTGAGTCTCACAACAACCCTAGATGGCAGGTATTATTATTATCCCCATCTTACAATGGACAAAACTAAGGAAAACAGGTTTTAAGCAACTTTCCCAAAGTCACACAGCTAGTGAGTATCTGGGAACACATTTGAACTCAGATCTTCCCAACTTCAATCCCAAAACTATGCCATGGAGCTGTCTGAGCAGTCTACAGATACATACAAAAAGTACAGATAACAAGCTATATGAAATAGAGATCCTAAAGCAGGAAGGAAAAGTTGATCACATAAGTATCACTGAGATTTCATGGAAAGAAACTCATGATTAGAATATGACTGTGGAACAATATACCTAGTTTTAAAAAAGAAGAAGAAGAGAGCAGGGAAAAGAGGGAAAGGATTGAAATGCATTTTGTATCGAAGGCAATGAGTTGGCCAGTGGATAGAGTCCTGGAAATCAGGAAGATCCTTAGCTGTGTGACCTTGGGTAAGTCACTTCACCCATCTCAGCTTCAGCTACAGATTACCTTTCTGTAATATGGGGATAATAATAGCACTTATTTTATAGAGTTGTTGTGAGGATCAAATGAGATCATTATATGTAAAATACTATATGGAAGTGTTAGGAAAATGTTAGTTATTATCAGTAAAGGGACTTTACTTAAAGTGGTATGAAAATGTTAGTTATTATTATCAGTAAAGGGACTAAAATGGGAAACTTTTAGGTGAACGCAAAAACAGAAGCAACGCTGTCTTTGGAACATGCTCTGGACCACCAGGGAGATAAGTTTGAGAAATAGATCACAAACTTTCCATGAAGGCATTATATCAACGTTATAGAGACCTCAATAATCCAGACTTCTGCTGAGTCTATCAAAAGTTGAGCAACTATTTCTTCACCTGCTTTAATAATTTCCTCCTTTAAAAGGTGAAGGAGGTAAAGAGGGGCACTGTTGTTCTCAACCTGCTTCTTATTAACAAGAAGTTACTGCTAAAGAAGAAAGTATAGAAACCTTGGGGGAAAGTAACTACTCTAAATTGTAATTTGTGATAAGAGGAAAAAAGAAAAAGCAGATAGAGTCTGACACAAACCCTAGATTTTAGAGGATTAGACTTCAGAGAAAGGATCTGTAGGATCCCTTGGACTAAAATCTTACAGATGTCAGCCAAAGAGGGATGGGAAGCTCTCAAGAAAGAAATCCTGAAGATACAAACATAAGAAAGCCCTATGAAGAAGTAAAGAAAGAGTTTGTAAAAGAGAGAGGTATAGATGCACAAGGAACTCATTGGTCCACTTATATTTTTTCAAAGACAAAGTACAGAAAACAGAAGCAGAGGCAAGTAATAGAGGACTAAAACAAAAGCACAAACCAGTATTCGAAGCATATAGCCGAGAGTACTAAGGTTCAGAGCTATGGCTAGGGGAAAAAAATACTAAGAACAAAAAATAGGAGGGACTTGGATGGGTTGTTCTGTATTAGGAAAAGAAGAGGATCCAAGAGGGGATTGGATTGTGGCTCTCTCCAGACAGAGCAATGGTTACAGAAAAAGGAGAAAAGACAAAGTTATCCATGTCTTATCTTGCTTCTGTTTTCTCTTCAAAGGAGAATGGTCTTTGGCTCAGAAAGAATGAAATGTAAATGTATGTGAGAGAGTGGAAACTCAAGAACAGGAAAGGAATAAGAAACCACCTAGCACCCTGAGTGAGTTTAAATCACAGGATAAGAGATATAATTGGTGAATATTTATTTTCATAATTGGTTACTGCTGGAGATCATACAGTTCTGTGCAAAAACCAAAGCAGCACTTTGAAATGTGAACAAGCTCACTTTCCTTCTCCAAATGATAGTTCTTTCATCTATAAAAGAGGGCAGTTGGGCTAGATGACCTCTAACATTGCTCCTAAATTTTAACCTGTGATCCTTTGATCTGATTCAATTTTTTTAAAGTAGATATGCTTAAAAGGAGGCTATTTTAACAGAATTCTGAATTCCTTCTATTAATTTAGCCAAATTATTGTTTCTGTCCACCTGGTCTGATACTAAAGTGTTTGTAGTTTCTCTATTGCCCCTGTTTATGTGCTTTTACCAAGCACCCCAAGAACAGTCTTGTTGTGCAGAGAATAAGAGTGAGCTGAGACCTGAGTTGAAGGTAAAATTTAGGTGTGGATTTATTAAGCGAGTGCACGACTATCAGAGTGTTCACTCAAGTCGGTAATGATCCATTGGGGGTGCCACTTTGGTTATAAAGGCTAAAACCACAAACACCACAATCAGAGAGGGGAGCTGCCAGAAGCCATGAGATACAGAAGCAAAGAACAGCCATTGGTTAGATGTATAGCTCAGGGCTAATTTGGGAATATGGCACAAGGGTATAAGGGGGCAACTTTCCTGTGACATGGGGGTCCCTCCTAGAACAGGGTGGAGGGCACAGGGTGGAGGGTAGTAGTCAGCTTCCCAGAACAGGGTGGAGGGGTGATAGGGTAAGCGGGAATGGAATTCCCAGAACAGGCTGGGGTAACGTTTGCATAAAGGGTGTGGGGACCCTGCTTGGTCAGAGGAACAGGACAAGGTGGTCCCTACATAAAATCCTTGCACCATAATGAACTTTGTACACTATAATGATTCAAGGAGAATATACAGAATGCTAATTTGAGGAAGGAGGGGGCAGGGAACTATGCCTTCAGCAATGCCCAGACGTGCCTTAAGCCGCTTCAAGCTATGACAAGATGTAGGTTAGGGACAAAGACAGAAATATAAAAGGGGCTTAATGGTGGGCCACAAATCAGGTGGTGTGTAATGACCCGGGATTTGGGTTTGGGTATAACAGTCTGAATATGCTAGTGGAGGTGAAAGAAAAATTGAGTAAATTCCAACAGGAAAGAAATGGTGTAGTTGAATAAGACTCTTGTAGTATGCTCCAGGTTCTGCACTAACTTTGAATACATTACTTCATTTATAATAACTATGATGGTTCATCTTTTACTTGCCCAACCAAAATAACTCAAATTTCAATACTTTATTTAGAAAAAAAAATAAGCTACTGCCTCAACCCTGATAACTGTCAGCAGCATGAATTCTTCTAGGCTGACACAAAGGGAAAAGCCCTAGGGCTCCTGTATGCAGATGCTCTGAATGAAGTAAACAAACCCTCTAAGGCCCCTTCTAGCTCTAAATCTGTGATATATGAACCCACATGAACACAGTGTAAACCACTGAGGTCTAAAATGCAATCACAGGCTGAGGCGCCAGCTGTCACTGTGGAGAGAGCCGATTAGAGAACAAAGGTACAGACAGGACAGCTGGAATTGCATTCTCCTTGGCTTCCGCCCCTGTTGGAGGCAGTTAACCTATGTGTAGGAGTAGTGCATCAAAGGCTCTTCTGATCTTGGTGAGCTGATGACCAAACTTTTCCAGTCTTGCTGAAAGACATTATTGCAAAGCATGAGTTTTGTTGCTAGAATGCTCATATGAAGCTATGTAAATCAGGGAATTTTCCTCTTTATATTATCTGGAATCTCATCTTCAGGCAAAAATTTATATGTAACTTCAGGGTCATCCCATCTGGGCAAAGGAGATGTATCCTGCCCTTGTCTTCCTCAGAGACCTAAGACCCTCTGTAGGTATCCTACTAGTCTATATCTTTTTTTTTATTTTAATTTATTTTCTTGGTTACATCATTCATTTCCACAAGGTTTTGAGTTACAAAGTTACTCCCCTTCTTGCCCCTACCCCCAGCCCAAAACATTGATCCCACAATCTGTTCCCTTCTTTTATGCCCTCTTCCAACGCCCCTCTAGCTTTCTAGCAGGGCAGGGAGGGGCTCCCT
>JAQQSW010014625.1:0-12066 GCA_028646575.1 Pseudocheirus occidentalis | reverse complement strand
TTTGTCATCTTAGCCAATTTGACTGGTGAGATGTGGTACCTCAAAGTTGTTTTGATTTGCATTTCACGAATCAATAGTGATTTAGAGCATTTTTCTATATGCTTAAAGATATCTTTAATTTCTACCTCTGTAAATTGCCTGTTCATGTGATGATGATGTGATTTCAAAGCACATTTGAAACACTTTTTTGTCAGATAACTCTAACAAAATCCCGTAATAGTATGACCTGGCAGGATGAAGGTTTAGTTTTGGATATGGAGTTCTAGAGCTTCCATTTGCTATCTGTATGGCCTTGGTCAAGTTACATAATCTCTCTGAGTCTCAATTCCTTATCAGTAAAATGATTGATTTGACAAGTTGACTTACAAGACATCTTTTTAGACCAAGACTGCAGTAGCTAAAATTTCAGGACAGCTAGATGACACAGAGGCTAGAGGTCCAGACCTAGAAACAGGAAAACCTGAGTTCAAATCTGGTCTTAGACACTAGATGTATCTTCCTGGGCAAGTCACTTAGTCCTGTTTGCTTCAGATTCCTTATCTGTAAAATGAGCTGGAAAAGGAAATGGAAAACCATTTTAGTATCTTTTATTGAGAAAACCCTAAATGGGGTCATGAGGAGTCAGATATGAATGAGATGATTATATAACAACTGTTGTTTTGAGTGGAGGATGAGGGAAGTGAATGAAATATGCCCAATTCTCACAGGAATGTAGAAGCCCTGGTCTCTGTATCTCACATTTCCCAGGATGGCTCCACCACCTCAATTGAAACAGAGGAGGTAGGGGGAATGCTCTGAGGGAGTGGGGCAAAGTGATAGGAACAAAGTTTAAGTGATAGATGAGTTGTAGTCAGAGGTGAGAATGCCAGGTAAGAGCATTGCATGCTGTGCTTTACCAAAACTCACTCTGTTGGTTCTTTAAGAAGCACTTATTGATGGATAGACAGATGGCTGAATTTATTGATCCAGAATCTAGAGACAATAAGATGTAATGCCAATCATAGCAGCACACCTGAGGACTGCTGCTATGAATAATTTTAAGGGCCTAATTGCATAGTATGATGAACTATTTATTCAGAACTAAACATTGTTCAATAAAGTAAAGCATAACATTCATAGCAACATCCTTAAGCAAAATACATCAATATTTCTATATCTATGTATCTATCTATCTATATCAATATATATAATAATACTCAGTAGGTCATATGGCACATAGCATATGTCTTTGCATTCAGGAGCATTCCTCAAAATACTTGTTTACACAGTCAGGATTTCCCAGGCTAGGATCTTCCCTAGCACAGCACATCCTTAAAGGGTAGCAGAAAATACTGTACCGTCCACCCAAGGTCACTGTAAGAACAATTTCCTTAATATCAAGTGTCCAAGTAGTCTTCTTTCATCTTAACTTGAGGTTGACTTCTAAGTCCCATGGGTCTTCCTCTATGGGTTGACTGCTCCCCACTCTTGCCTGGATTCACATGTACATAGCTCTCTGTTTCTGCTCCATGTCTCAGCTCATGAGGACTGCTCCATTCCAAACTTTCTCTGCTCCTGCCCAACACCGACAGCAGGCTCCAGGATCTCTTGCCGATAGCTTCTGCCTCTGGGTAAACAAAGTGTAACAGGACAACAATAATACTAACACACACAACTAGCACGGTCATCTCAATTAACCACCAAAGTCCAGAGGTCTGTAATAGTGGCTTAGTTTACTTTAACAGCTCTCAAAAAGGGCTCAAGCTAAGCTTCCCTCTCATGAGCAGGTCTCTGCCCCACAGCTTTATTCATTTTCAAAGTTCAGAAGCTCCATCAGCAAATCTCTGACATCGGTGGTCTCTTCCCAACTCTCAGAGGTCTCCTCCCAGTTCTCAAAAGTCTCCTCCCAGCTCTTAGCGGTCTCTTCTCTTCATTTTCTTTTTTTCAACACTGACTTATCTTCTCAGGCCTGGCTTCCATCATGTCTGCTTCCTCAACACCAGTTCTTTTTATATACAATTCTACTCAGCATCTGATTGGTTAGAATCCATATGTACATATCTGATTGGCTAGAGCCCACATATATGTATTTGATTGGTTAGAGCCTACTTTCACATGTCTGCTTGGCTCAGTGCAGAGGCATGTAAGACTGAGGCTGGGAAACTGAGTAGCACACACAGAAAAACAGCAAAAAATCCCACTTTACTTGCCATTATATAAGGTATAGTAAAAATTGTGCTCATGAGTCAGAAGACCTAGATTTGCATCTTAATTCTCTAATATATGACTTTTAGGAAAGTCAGTTAATCACTTTGATCCCCAGTTTTTCCATCTGTGGAATGGTATTAATGTCAGGATTAAATAGGATTATTAAATGAGATGCATATATATGTAAAATATATGTAAATTATGTGTGTGTATGTGTAAGCCTTTGTAACTGCTCAGTGGAATATAAATGGGGACTATTAAATGTATCAGTCCTTGAGTAAATGTTTCAATATCCCTGAACTTCAGTTTTCTCTATGTATAAAAGAAAGTTAGAAAATTGGATAATCTCTAAGATCCTTTTTAGTTCTAAAATTCTAGGAGAGAGAGAGATAGACAGACAGAGAGAAAGAGAGAGAGAGAGAGAGGGAGAGAGAGAAAGACAGAGAGAGAGAGAGAGAGAGAGAGAGAGAGAGAGAGAGAGAGAGAGAGAGAGAGAGAGAGAGGAGAGAGTTAATTGGAGATTCACAGAATGGACAGCCATGAGAAGTTGGGATCTGCATCATTGGAAATGACATATCACACATTATGTTGATGAGACTGAAGCAGTGGATAATTTACCTTCAAAGAGTTTGCAATAATAATTAATGATACTAATAATAACAATGTCATGTATTGTTTTAGGCTTTACAAAAATTTTTACACGTTATCTCATTTGTTCCTTACAACAACCCTGTGAAATTGGTGCTATCATTATCTTCACTTTATAGATGAAGAAACTGAGGCTACAGAATGTTAGGTGACTTGTCCATGTTCACATAGCTAGTAAGCATCTGAGGCAGAACTTCCTGACTCCAAATCCATCACTCTGTCCATTGTACCTCCCAGTCAGGGATGGGTAGAGAGACAAGGAGTGACTTAGCACTTCATAATTTCCTTTTGAAAATTCCTGGAGTGAAACTTACTTTCTTAAACTTAAGAACATAAAACCTAAGAGCATGTTTGCCAAATACAAGACATAGATACAGTCAGCAGTGAAGTAAAGTGTGATTTATGTGTTGATCAGTTTGGGCACATCTAAGCTAACAGTTGTTTTGACTCTGAAGTCTTTCTGGAGAGTTACAAAGATAAAAGAGAAAATCTGTATATCGTGAGTTTATGTACTATGTTTCATTAGCTCAGACATTATCAGAGAGAGAACAGCACTCAGAGGAAAACCCATAGTACCTACAGAATGGAACCCCAAGGATGGTAAAATAACAACACTTAAAATAACAACAACAATTGGATCACAGAGTCATAGATTTTCTAGGTTGACTGATTTAAGCAAATTAACTAATACATAAACTAGGACTTTGATATTGAACTATTTATTACAAAGGACAATTTAGGATGAAGCGTCCAACTTGGATTCCATTCAAGTTGGAGAATTACCAAATGACCTTGTTATAGGGTAAATTCATTTGGAAAGTGATCATTTTACATGAAGTATGAGGGTGACACTGTAGTGAGGCTCTAGGGCATGCAAAGAACACAGTCTTCTTTGTTGATCTATGTTCATACTGGAGCAAGAGAAAACAAGGGATGATACAATTTTCCCTGATTTGATTTAACCTGGCAGGGTAAATTATAGTTAGCTTACAGTAAGTAACACTACCAATAACACTACTTCTTACAGAATATATCTAGCCCCTATATTGCAGCATGGGAGGTGACCCTGACTTTTTGAAAGACTACAGCAGTGAAACACAGGTTTTCATAGATTCAAACCCAAAAGGCCATGAGTTTCCATCATGTAAGGATCAGTATAGTTCTGCAAATAGCATTATCACTTTAACGCTGGCTACTAGGTAAGGAATATTTTTTGTATCAGTAAGTTGGTCAATGAGTAAGACAATAAACATTTATTAAGTGCCTAGTAGTGTGTGCCAGACATTATTGTGTTATGCATCAGTAGAGGAAGTACTCACACTGATTAAATTACAAACCCTTGACATGTTAAACATCATTTAGATGGTTCCTTTCCTGTAAAGTATTTTTGATTGAATCAAATCTGGTAGTTTCCAATCAACATAAATATATATGACCTCTTGTTTGGTGACTTTCTATGTACTCTTTAAGTTTTACACTTTCATCATCTTTAAAAATAAGACATATAATTTTAGTGTTGAAAGGGACTTTAGAGGCCATCCAATTCAGCCTCCCTCCCTACACAGTAATTGTCTCCAAAGGATCTTGTTCAAATGATCGTTCAGCCTTAGCTTAACACCTGTAGTGATGTATAACTCATTCTCTTATGTGGTAGTTCATGACATTTTCTCATTGTTCAAATTCCCTAAATGTCATTCCTTATTTGTTTTTTAGACGAGACCTGTGATTTTATTGTCGTAAGCAATTCCCTGTGAAGGAACTCAGATTGACTTCTGCTTTGAAACATAAAGTTTTATAGAGATGCTTGCAGGTATTAAGGGGTTAGATGACTTGTTTAGGGTCACATAGCTGATAGGTGTTAGAAGTGGAGCCTGAACCCAGATTTTCCTGGATTTGAACAGTGCCCTATACATTATGTCATATTTCCTTTCTGTATAGGGTTTGTATTTGCCTCCTTGTAACTTGTGCAAATTCCACAAGACAGTCTTTACAGTATTAGGAAAAAGCAATCACATGATCTTTTCTTTTCCAGGCTAAGCATATCTGTCCATTTCTTTTTCTGACATGGTCAAGGCAACATGCCTTGCAGGTTCTTTGTCCCAATCTGTCCATTTACTGTAAAACCTTGGTGATGCTTTGGTCTGCTGTCAATGTTTACTGATTCATTCCACTGAAAGCATGTCTCTGGAGGGGTGTAGCAAGTCTGACTCATATCATGAAACTTAAATGATTGGTTTGTCAACTGGAATAGATCACACAGGCTTTTAGTAGAACATGATGGCTTCCACAGGGATTTATTTAGGCTCATCTCTTAATTTCTTGAGTCTTTGAGTTTGTGCAGGGAATAGAGTGCTGGACTTGGAATCAGGAAGACATGGGTTCCAGTTCTGCCTCATATACTTAGTAACTATGTGGTCCTAAGTAGTTCATTTAGCCTCTCTTATCTTTAGTTTCCTCATCTGTAAAATGAAGATTATTTTCCTCATTATTATTATTATTATTATAATAGCTCCTACTTCACGGGGTTAATGTGAGAATCAAGTGAGATACCATGTGGAAAACGTTTGTTAGACTTTAAAATGCCAGCTATCATCATCATCACCATCATTATGCGTATTATGAGAAATCTCTGTATGATACATGAAGTACCTAATGCTATTCCATTGTGATGTTCATTTTGGGGGAACCAGTTTCCAGGTATCAGACAAAGTTGGTAGGTATACTATTCCCATAAGAGAGAGTTAAAATTCCTTCTGGTATATTAATACTTTGATATAATCTTGTGATTACTTTATGAAGAATAAGATCTATCTGTCTATCTATCTATCTATCTATTATCTATCTATCTATCTATCTGTCTATCTATCTGTATAGTGTGTGTATATACATACATATACATACATCTCTATGTATGTGTATATATATATACACACATATATGTATATATATGAATATGTATATATCTTTGCATAATTACCAGGCTACCTACTCTTCTTGTAACAGAGAGCAGAACTTGGGCAGATGTGAAATTGTAATTTGCTGTTGTTAGACCCCATCTGGGGTGTTATGTTTAATTCTGGATGCCACATTTTAGGAAGGACATTAGTAAGCTAAAGTGCCCCAGGGTAGTAAAGGGCTTTTAATTCTTCCTGCCATGAGTAAAAGTTATGGATATAAATCACTTACAAAGCTTTATTTTTATTACAAGTGAACCATGGCTTTAAGAGTTTGATTGAAATATAGCTTTCCTCTATTGTCTAAGTATATTTTGTCTACCATAGTTACTAGATACTTATATTGAGAAGTGGTTCTTTACCTTTTAATGTGTTATGAATCCCTGTGGCATTCTGTTGAAACCCATGTCAGAGTTATGTATTTTTAAATGAAAAATTCATAATTAGAGAAAGTGTTAAATTCCAAGGTAGAGACTGATGAAAATAAAGATGTAATTTTTTAACATCTCATTTTGCAGAATCATTGAAATTCATAGATTCTGGGTTATACACATACACACAAGTAGGTATGTGTGTATGTGTGTATATATGTATATATATTTATATATATATGAATATACATGCACACACATATGTTATATGAAAATAAAAATGTAAAAGAAAGGACAGGTATGCTTTATTGTTGCTAAATATAACTAAATATAACTCTATTGTTAAATACAACATTTGATAAAAAGAAATTTAAAAAAGAATACACAGTTCTCATATATGAGTTTACAGCCTAATTCCTCACTGAAATCATGAAAGTTCTTGAAAACCATACTGTGTTGGGGGGAGGGGATATAATATGGAGATCTGATTGAGCTACATGAAAATGGAAGCTAGTTCTAAAATGGAGTCATTCATGTCAATAGAGAACAAATGCAGGGCCTTCTTTCTCTGTCTCTCCATTTTCTTATGAGAACAGATTGAAGGAAGAAAGGATGTCTAGCCTGGAAAAGAAAAGATGGTGGGAGGGGTTCTGATTCCTGTTTTTAAGTTTTTGAAGAATTGCATGTAGAAGAGAGATTGCATTTATTCTGTTTGGCCCAGGAGGACAGAACCAGGAACAATCAACAGAAATTATAATAAGGAAAATTCAGGTTTGATGTCAGGGAAAACTCTTTAATTATTAGATCTATGCAAAAGTTGAATGTGCTGCCTTAGGAGTTCATGTTTTCTTCCTCATTGGAGATTTACAAGCAGAAGGAATATACCTTGTTCAGGAATCAAGTAGAGGGAATTCTTTTCCAGATATGGGTTGGATTAGATAGTCCCTTACAATTCTGAAATTCAGTGATATCCAGGTTAGTAGAGTATACAGTCTGGTCATGAATAAACTTGAAATATAAACACATCAATTGGATTCCCTCCCTCTCTCTCACTTAAAAAAATCTTCGCACCAAAATTCAATGTAAAGAAGGTAAAACGGACACTGATATTCTTCTCGCCTCAGGAAATGAACAATGTGAGTATTTCTCATACTGTAGATATTTAAATATTGCTTCATGTTGATTTTCTCAGTTGAAAAGATGAGCTTTCTATTCCTTTTTATTTTAAACAGGCAGCCTTTGCATGTAGGAACAGCAGAAGGAATACTGATTCTAAATGCAGTCAAAACCGCAGGGATTACATAATGTATGACTGTTACTTTCATGGGGTTCTGATAAAAAGAATCTTCTTCCCTGGGGGTCTACCACATGTCAGAATAAAATGTTATATTACAACATAATGCAAAATGTTGTCAAGCTAAACAAATTAAAAGGAACTCAAAACAAAACAAAAATGTCCTTAGATATTGATGAAAAACCAAATGTGCTCTCTCTTAAAGAGATGCTCAAAGACTTCTGCTTAAAGAACATATCCAGTATTAAATATGACTTTGCTATCTCTAAGCCAGATTTGACTGATTTCTTTTTCTCTTCAAAGGTAATAGTCTAAAGAGTTTTCCTTTGTCCTTCAGAGGTGTTTTGCACTCTCCTATGTATTAATCAATTCATATAACTGTGGGCTAGTACAAAGGTGAAAAGTTGAGAATCCACAGGAAGAGGTCCTGTCCCTTTTCAGCTCATACACTAGTTATAAAGGATACATTTTCCCCTGGTCTCCAGTGGTTCCAGGTAACTTTTGTAATATTTTCAATCATCAAAAAATGGTTCTTTAAATTAAAGAAAGGAGAGGAGTCAGAGCTGGATGACAGCATTTTTAAAGATGAAGGACTGGTAACAAAGCTTGACTTCCTGGTTACTAATCAGAAGGGAATCATCTGAATTTCTCTACTCCCTTGACTTCCAAAACATTAGACTAGGTTGATTCTATCTCTTTTTCCCCTCTCTCTTCATCTCTTATCTTTGGAGTAGGCTCTTGTTTTCCCCTCCACCTCTTTACTGAAAGTATTTCCCAATCTCAGTCCTACTGAGCTGGGTCTTAACCCTCTGCTTTTCTTTCAATATGTTCTCTTTGTTGGAGAACTTGACCCATTCCCACAGTCAAGTCAGTGATTGATTTTCCAAGGGGAAAGATTATTGGCCCTTAAATGATTTGGGAAGTTCTAATTTCATTAGCATTAACCATCGAGAAATGAAGACATAGTTTATTATATGTCCGTCCTTCTAGTCTCTGTGACACTTTATTAAATGCTTTTCAAGACAATAGTCTTGTGAAGTAGGCAGTGCTGATATTAAATCTATTCGCCAGAGATGGAAGCTATAACTCGGAGAGGTTAGAGCCTGTACTCAAATCCGTATCTTCCAATTCTACTTCTAGCATGCTTTCTATCACATCATGCTGTTTTATCTGTCTCTCTTCCCTGCCTTCCCTGTTTTTGTAAATACTGCCAATATTCTCTCAGTTATTCAGTCTTAAAAATCTCAGAATCTTCCTTGAAGAATCTCTCTCATTTAAGACCTATATACATCAACTTCCAAATCTTGTTATTTTTAAAGTCTCAAATTAATTACTTCCTTTCTCAAGGTCATATCCTCATTCCTGGATTTTGATACCAACCTAGATGGTCTACCTGACTCTGATCTTCTCTCTTTGTTCATCCTCAAATAATTACATTGTTAGATGAATCTTTTTAAAGTACCATGTTTATTATATTACTCTTTTGCTTAAAAGTCTTTTGTTGGTCTCCACTACCATCAAGAGAATTGTCAAGGTTTTCTGTGTGATGTTTGGGACTCTTCACTATTTTGGCCCAATCAATTTATATAACTAACCTTAACTTCTACTGCTCTCCAACTTGAACCTTCCATATTGTCCAGATAGGTCTCTTCAATGGTTCTTGAATATGTCATATTCAGTTCTACTTTTGTGATTTTATGCGATTCTGTGATTTACTCTATTCTCTCTGCTTGGGATACCCTCTCACCTCTTCTCCTTATATTCCAATTGTATTCATCAAGGGAATTAAAAAAATTAGATTTGTACATATTTATCTTTTCCTCCTTTGAATACTTATGGTATTTGTCATCTACAAAATTTATTTCTCTTAATCATAGCTAACTAATGTCTAGTTTTATTATTTAACTGTTTCATATGTGGATGATTTGCCCTCCCTATGAAACTTAAAGGTCCTGAAGAACAGGGACTACATTTGTAAATTGGTAGAGTTGGGTTAGTTGATTATGCAGTTCAAAGTATATGCTCCTATGAAATTCTTTTATATATTTCATAGGTTTGACAGTTTTCTGGACACATGGTGCAATTAAATGAAATTTGTTGAATGGAATTGAAATAAAAATAGCAAAATTTCATAATTTGTATCATTTTAAGTTCTTTATCTTACTTCTCATTTTACATTTTAGTGTTTAAATAACATATGTATTTCATTGATGTCTATTTTCCAAATTCTTTTTTTTGCAGTGTATGTTTAGGCTCATGCATCTTATATTCTAGTAACCAGTGTCTTCTTTTTTCAGAATTTTTATTTACTATTTTATTTTTCCCCAGTTACATGTAAAAACAATCATCGTCATTTGTTTTTAAAACTTTTGAGTTCTAGATTCTTTCCCCCACCTCCCACTCCTTGAGAAGACAAGCAATTAAATTTTGGCTATAAATTTGTAGCCATGTGAAGCATTTCCATAATAGTCATGCAGTAAAAGAAAACACAGACAAAAAACAAAACAAAACACCCAGAAAAATAAAGAAAGTGAAAAAAAGTATGCTTCAGTCTGTATTCAGACACCACAGTTCTTTCTTTGGAGGTGGATAGCATTTTTCACCATAATTCTTTCAGAGTTGTCTTGGATCATTGTATTGCTGAGAAAATCTTGTTATTAATAACTGTTCATCTTATAATATTGTTGTGACTTTGTATACACTACATTTCACCTTGCATAAGGTGAAGTCTTTCCAAGGTTTTCTGAGAGCATCCCATTCCTCATTTTCCAGAGCACAATAGTATTCTATCATAATCACACACCACAACTTGTTCAGCCATTTCCTAATTGATGGGCATACCTTCAATGTCCAATTCTTTGCTCCCCAAAAAGAACTGCTATAAATATTTTTGTTCATATAGGTCTCTTTCCTTTTGTAAAAATCTCTTTTGTGATATAGTACTAGTAGTGGTATTGCTAGTTCAAAGGGTTTTTATAGCCCTTTGGGCGTAACTCCTAATTGCTTTACAGAATGAATGAATCAGTTTACAACTCCACCAGCAGTGCCATTAATGCTCCATTTTTCCTGCATCCCTTCCACCATTTGTCATTTTAATTTTCTGTCCTATTAACTTATCTAATAGATTATAAGGTTGTACCTCAGAATTGTTTTAATTTGCATTTCTCCAATGTATTTTTTCATTTAGCTACAGAAAGCTTTAGTTACTTCATTTGAATACTGTTTATATATTTTGATCATTTCTCATTTGCTTACTCTTTCACAAATTGGCTTAGTTCTCTATATGTTTGCTAAGTGAGACCTTTATCACAGAAACTTGCTTAATTTTTTTTTCACAGGTGCTGCTGGTAACTGCATTTCCTTCTATCCTATTTCCCTACCCCCATTTATTCTATTCTCTCTTTCCTTTCACCTTGTCCCTTCTCAAAAATTTTTTGCTTCTGACTACCCCCTCCCCAATCTGCCATCCATTCTACCAACCCATCCCTTCTTTCCCTTCCTCCTCCTACTTTCCTGTAGGGTAAGACAGATTTCTATACCCAATTGAGTGTGCATGTTATTTCCTCTTTAAGCCAATTCTGATGAGAGCAAGGTTCATTCACTCCCCCTCATGTCTACCCTTTTCCCTTCCACTGGAAAAGCTTTTTCTTTCCTCCTTTATGTTAGATAATTTATTCCATTCTCCTTGCTTCTTTCTTTTTCTCCCAGTATATTCTCTCACCCCCTAATTTTACCTTTTTTTTAGATATTCCCTTCATATTTTAGATATCCCTTCATATTCAACTCATACCTGTGATCTCTGTCTATATACATTCCCTCTCATGGCCCTAATGATGACGAAGTTCTTAAGTTATAAGTATCATCTTTTCATTCAGGAATGCCAACAGTTTAACCTTATGAAGTCCCTTTTGACTTCCGTTTCCTTCTTACTTTTTGATGTTTCTCTTGAGTCTTGTATTTGAAAATCAAATTTTCTATTCATCTGTTTTATTTATATCAAGAATACCATAAAGTCCTCTATTTAATTGAAGGTTTATTTTTCCTTCTGAAGGATTATACTCAGTTTGGCGGGGTAGGTGATTCTTGTTTGTAATCTGAGCTCTTTTGCCCTCTGGAACATCATATTCCAAGCATTCTGATCCTTTAATGTAGAAACTGTTAAATCTTGAATTAGCTTGACTGTGGCTCCATGATACTTACATTGTTTCTTTCTGGCTGTCTGCAATATTTTCTCCTTGACTGGGAGCTCTGGAATTTGACTATAATATTCCTGGGAGTTTTCAGTTGGGGATCTTTTTCAGGAAGAGATTAGTGGATTCTTTCCATTTCTATTTTATCCTCTGGTTCTGGAATATCCAGACAGTTTTGCTTGATAATTTCTTGGAAGACGATGTCTAGGCTCTTTTTTTGATCATGGATTTCAGGTAGTCCAATGATTTTTTTTTATAATTTTCTCACTTTCTTTATTTTTCTTGCTTTTAAAAAAATGTGACCAACATGAAAATATGTTTGGCATGATTTCTTTTTTTTCCCTTTTTTTAAACTTTTTTTTAAATTTATTTTTTTTAATTTAGTTTTTATTTGTTTTCTTGTTTACATTATTCATTTTCAT
>JAQQSW010014624.1:0-12066 GCA_028646575.1 Pseudocheirus occidentalis | reverse complement strand
CAAAGTCCTTTTTCATTTGATGTATAGCTTCTAGGCATTCTTCAAGTGTCTTGGAATCATTTGGTGTCGAGTTCTGACTGTGCTGTCTTCCTCCCGTTCCATGCTGTGATCCTTTTTATCCACAAAAACGGATTCTAGAGTTTTACTGCTGTTCTTATTTTCCTTCCTTTTCCTCATGTTGGCCAGTCAATTAATTGGTTGGATTTTTTTTTAGCTTTGTGAAACTCTGCTTCCAGGGGGGAAAGCTCTGTTCCAAATTGCTGGGGTTTTCCCAGCTGCCGGAGCTATTAGGGGGGTGTTGCAGCCTCCCCTAGCTTTGGCTTGCTGAAAGTTCTCCCCAGGACCACCACCCAAGACCACGATCTGGATCCAGGCTGCTCAACACAAGAGCACTTGGCCCTGATCAATTAACTCAGCCCCCCTGTGCCATCCCCTGGCCAGGGGCTCTGAAGCAGCCCAGTTGGGGGCATCCACCAGTTACAGCAGTTTCTGCCCTTCCCCCACTGCTTCCTTGCCCTGGGGGTAGATTGGCGGAACTGCTTTTCCTCCCCCAAATTTAGCTTGAAATCTTCACTCAATTTCACTGACCTTTAATCCAGGCTTAGTGGGTGTGCATATTGCTCCAGGTGCTTCATATCTTCTCTGAAGTAGACTCATGCTGTCCCTTGGGAGGCTCAGCTCCTTCTGGTGCCCTGGAGCCTGGCTGCATGACGGTTCAGGCTGGGTTGGTATCAGCTCTCAGCCTGCAGGCCTGTGGGATGATTCCCTCCTGCCGAGCTGCCTTTCTCTAATCCCTGTTTTTCACACTTTGGTAGATGTAGAGATGCTGGAGGCTGTAGATCTTCTCTCTTGTAGACTGGCCACAGCTTGGTTCGGCTCCTTCCTTCCACCCCAGGGCCTGGCCATGGTTCAGTTTCAGTCTGGGCTGGCCTCCCCTTGCGTCCTGCCGCAATGATCCCCTGCTGCCGAGCTGCCTTCCATGAGAGATGTGTTTTCTGTATTTTTTGAGTTTGAGAGTCCTAGACTTGGTCCAGAGTCATATTTTTATGGGTGTTTCAAGTGGTGGTGTGGGAGCTGCGGGACCTTGCTGCTTCTACAGCCCATCTTGGCTCCACCCCCGGAAGTACCACATTCTGTCTTTCGCAAAGTAAATGAGCATTCTTAAAAATGTGTCATTTTTACTTAAATGAAGTCTGGAGCAAGGAACAAGTATTGCCATTTTTTCAGTGCTCCACTTACCTGAAAGAATGCATACAACTGAAAAAAAAGTCCTCAATTCTAATAACTTGCCATTTATTCCTTTAACTCTTGTCTCTCATGTCTTTCTGATGGCATGAGATTGAGGAGGGGAACTGAAAGTGATGTCTCCACCAGATGATTCTTCAAATAGACAAGGATAGGTTTACAGGGAAAGTCCCGATGTGGTTTTATTTCCCCATCTTTGCCTTCTTGTACTTTTGTCTTGACTTGGTCCCAAATCATGTACTATTCCCTTGTCTTGGCACATAGTCTGTGCCAGCACAGCCCTGATAAGCAAATACATTCTAATTGTAGCCATATGTACAAGCTACGGTTATTCTTTTCTCTATATAAAAGGCATTATATGCAGATGGTAAGAGTACAACTAAGGTAAGTTTTTTGACTTGCCAAAGTTCACACAAATAATATGCATCAGAAATAGGAACTGAACCAAGGTCTTTTAACCTAAGAGCTAACGAGCTTAATTTTTCCCTGTATCCTGATGCCTCACTATGGTCTCCCTATTAACTTTGGACAAAGTATTTAATCCCTTAGATTTTAATTTTTTTCATCTGTTAAATGGTAAATGTTGGATTAGATAATAAGATCATTTATAGCTCTAAACCTATGGTCCTAAAAACATATGCATAGCCAGGGAGTTCAATGGATTTCATTTTCCCTCTGCTTCCAAGAGATCCTAAGAGAAGTACTCAAACTTTATAAGCTGGTTATATAGCTACTGATCCAGGCAAAGGGGAGAAGTTAAACTGACCAAGCCTCTTTCTTGCCCAGTACCTGATGAAGTTTGTGATGCTTTTGACATCAACATCCCCCACTGAAGAAAAGGTACTGGGAGTTTAGATAAAAGCAAGCACCCAAAGGCAGACAGATGGTTTGTTCAGGTGTACAATGTGCTTCTATAACTGACAGTAATTGTTTCTATGATTTATCCTTACCTGAATCGTAAGGACTTCTTAATTAGTTACTAAGAAAGAAAATGAGGATTTAATTGACAGAAACAGCATGAATAACTTTGCTATAATTATGGCAGTCCTATAACAAAGTATAAGACTGTTTCTTTCTCTATAACTAAAAAAAAACTACAAAGCTTCTATAAGTAGATATTTCCTCAGCTTCAGTCATCATCATTACTAAAGATTAGGGATGCAGGGAAGTATACAAGAGAAGGAATTTTCTTAACATCCTCCATTTCAAGTTGGACTTGTTTAAATGAACTTTATAACAAGGAATTGCTCTAAATAATCTCAATTTACTACAAGAGAGAAATTGCTGCAACCAAAAAAATTGAAGCTATCACTTGGAAGAGGTCACTAGGGAAGTCAAGTTATCCTGGGGAGAGACCTGATTCCTAGTCAATGAAGAAATCAAGGAAGGAGATAAGTAATGAAGCCCTCACAATGAAAGTATAAAATTGAAGAAATATTTAAAGGACATTTCTTTTTTACCCTTGACTACCATGAGGCCATTACGTTAACTTTTCTCAAATAGACTCTCCTCTCAACTTCTATCCACAGAAAGCAGATTAGTTCTGTCAGATACTTACTGACAGCTCTTTCCAGCTCAATCACCCATGGCTCATTTAAGTGTACAAGGATAGGAGATTTATTATGTTTGGGTTATTTTCCCCTTCAATGTTGGATGAAAAAAATTTATACAATACTAACAGACCTTTCTGCTACTGGCCTCATTTTAGGAAGAAAATATGTCCATGGGGAAAAAACAATTTGATGATTTGACATTAGTCAGGAGGAGTCTTCTGACCATGTCACTTCTCTTTTGAAGAATATTCAACATTCCTATCCTGGTTCTAACATAAATATATAAACTCTTTATCTTATATAAAAACCTCCATAGTCTACCTCCAGTCTCCCTTCTTAAATTTATTTCACATTACTCACTTTCATCTCAGTACCAGCCATGTGCCAATCAACGTAGGCCACTTGTTAGACCTCCCGCTAGATATGCCATCACTCACCTTTTAAGTTTTTCACAAGTTGTTCCACATTCTTTGATTAAAAACCCTGTTCTCTTAAATGTCTGAGAACCCTTAATTTCTTTCTAGGATCACTTGTTTCTGCTTTTTAGAGGAAGACTTTATGAATCCTCATATTTACTAGTTCTTTCTCCAATTATCTTATATTCACTTATCTATATATTACCACAGTAGAATGCAAACTCTTTGAAGAAAGAGGCTGTTTATCTCTGAATGCATTTAGTGGTTGAATGATTTGCCCAGTATCTCACAGCAATTGATAGACATAGAAAAAGATCAGAACAACTAGGTCTTGAATTCACATTCATTCTATGAACACTCATATTAGTTCCAGATTGCCAGCTTTTTGGAAATTGTACCTAGAATTCATATAAATGTAATTCTTCTTTTCTTTATTTCACACAATGATAAAAAAGTCAGGGATTAAAAAGAAGAATCTCAAAGATAGAGGAAAAATATACCCAGACATAGCATCTTCTATGGCATAACTACCAGTGTGAAACTTATTTTTAAAATGATAAACAATTGAACAATATTTAATTGAGTACCCAGAGTAAATTTCCATTTCTGCCATTAGCTCCAGTATATTGAGCAATAACAAAATTAAAAGAGATTTTATATGCTATTTAAATTGAAAATCCATTAAATGGACTAGTTTGTTCTTCATTTTGATTGTATATACAATGTACCAATACATCAGGATAAAAAAGAGAAAAATTCTTAGTCATATAGGTGTTTCCAAATAGTTGGCTATTCAACCCTCTGAAGACAAAACTTACTTTAGCATTTCAAAAATTTGTGATTTCATCAGTTTGAGAACTGGTTCCATTGAAACAGATAGCAACTCATAAATATCTTAGCTGTCTGGTCCTCAGGACTTGCTTTGGTTGAAAAAAAATCATCAACTAGACACCAGTTTACTAGTGATAAGCTTCATAACTAAGCTATAATTATAATTAGATTATTTGATAATTAGTTGGAAAAGGCTTTCAGAATTCAAAGTCCTTGTAACCAATAATTTGCAATGGAATGCTTTTTAAAGAAGATAAAACATCAAGATGAAAGGTAGAAATACTGTCATTCATGGGATATTCCTAAGCTACTAAAATGTTGAATGCATTATAGACAACTTATAGGATGTTTTACTTATTTAAGCATAGTTTTTAGTTTAGAAAACTTTTATTTTGTTTTGTTTTCATGTGCCTAAAATGTGAGGCTGACTTTTTTTTCCAATTCTCATTCTTCATTGTGGTTCAATGATTGAGACATTTTATTCTACAGAAGAAACAGAACACATATGAATAAGGAGAGAATTATGTGGAAGATGGCTAGTTGAAGCTTTGATGATTTATATCATAAGCTTTAAACAATCTCTAGAGCTAAGATCTTTTGACCCAAAAGTCCAAGGGTTATTTATGATCATTGCTATTAGGAAGAAGGGCTTGGTTCTGAAAATGACAACTGACTTACCTAAAACCTATATAATATGTCCACTGAAAGGAAATGTGGATATTTGGAAATTTCTCTGCAGATAAATCTGTACATAAACAGACCCAGAAAAGTGGAAATCTATTCTTTTTAAAAACTGAGATTGTACAGCTTCATTCTCATGTATTGAATATTTATAAATATTGGTTTTACAAGCAATGTTTGACAATGAATAATGGGAAAAAAGTTATATTTCATTTCCAGTCAGGTTTAATCTGCTATCCAAGTGACTATAGGGTAAGCAAAAAGAAAATGTGAAGTTTCAAGGAGTTTAAATTTATTTTTCATATATAAAAGCTATGAGGTTTGATGAAATAAAAAAGTAGTTTTGAATCACAATTTTGCCTTCAGATTACTGCATGACCTTGATATTTACCTTGTTTCTACACTATTTCTCATCTGAAAAATGGGGATAACCATATACATTACCACAAGTAGAGGTGATAAAGTGCTAAATAAAATGAAACATTCAACATTATGTCCTTTTATAACTCTTATGAACTAAGCCAAGCTACCACTTAAATCAGGCTAAGGTGATTTGAAGGCAGCTATTACTTTCCCCACAGGGAAACAACACAGGAAGGACATTACATCTTAGGAAATAAAGGTACTCCCAACAATGTAAGATTAAACATGGGGATATTAGAAATGCCAAGTTCCCATGGATAGTGGCCAAACATTGGATACAATCCATTGGTAGCTCAGGATAATGGCACATCAAATAGTGCTTTTCATCTTCAGCTTTATAAACACTCCCTAATTAATGGTTTCAGCACTGCTTAGAGCCACAGTTAAGCATCAATGTCTCCATTATATAGATAGGGAATCTGTCATCAGAGACATTTGAGTCCCTTGCCAAAATCCACAGTGGGAGTCAGTTTCAAAGCTGAGGATATCATTCAGGAGAACCAAGCTCCCTAGTCTGTGATCAAATCAGTAGACCATGCCTCATCTCTGTAAATTTCCATTAGCAAAGAAATTGTAAAGACTGACATTATGGAGAGGAGGTTTTAGAAACAAGGCTCACTTTCACCAGTCAAATAAAGTGATATGGACAAACCTCATGGCGCCAAATGTCTTCTCCCTTCTCTGAGCAATATTTAATCACCATGTGTCAACAAAATGCATCAATATTTCAAGATTCACCATTATTGTTTACCTGTTGGAACTCCCTCCAATGGCACAAATTGCAATCTAACAATGTTATATAAAGTCAACTGAGACCCACAGAGGTTGAGTGAATTGTCTAAGTTCACAGAACTAGTAAATGATATATGTAGGATTTGAAATATTGTTTTTCTAACCCTATGTCCAACACTTAATCAACTATAATAACAATAACAATAATACCTGGCATTCATATAGCACTTTAAGGTCTGCAAGGTACTTAACAAAGATCATCTCAATTCATCCTCACAATAGCCCTAGGAGGTATGCGCTATTATTATCCTCTTCTTACAGATGAGGAAACTGAAGCAGACAAAGTTAAACGACTTTCCCAGGGTCACACACCTAGTGAACACCTGAGGCAGTATTTGAACTCAAGCAACGCAATGGCAAGATAAAAAACAACAAACAATAACCTGGGGATTTTTTTGTTTTGTTTTACCCCCAATCAGCCTCATTGTATTAGAAAGTTTTTTTGAGGTATTCATTTAAGTGGGCTAATAAAATATTAAAAGACTGCAAGAGAAAAGATGAAGAACTGACCTCAGAGCCAGGAAAACTTGCTGTTGAAGCCTTGTTTCTGACATGAATTTAATGTGTGACCTTGAATAAGTCATTTATGCTCTCAGTAAGTGAGGCACATTTTTAAGGCTATAAATTGCAATGAAAGTGCTGATACAAACTGATAGAAAACATTTCCCATCCAGGAGGCTCATATGCCAATCTAATAATGAAATTATTCCTTATTCCTATAAAGCTCTTGGTTATAGACATGCAGAAAACTATATCATAACCAACTTTTACATATTTGTAAAAAATGACCAAGTTGGGCTCTATCTTCTGAAAGAATGTATAAAAATGTAAATCTCCTTTCTATCATCTTTCCTTTTAAAATCCCTATACTTGCTTTTAAATTCAGAAAAAAATGAAGTATTTGAGAAAACTTAAATGAAGGAAAGTGTAGAGATATTTTAAATTATGTCACCATTGTCTAGTAGTTCTTAATAATCCCTATAACCTGGTTAGTAAAAGAATCAAGGGTATAAAATAAGCTACATACCCTTTCGAGTCTGTAGAGACACCTTTTTGGCATGATAGCTCCAGATGATGGTTTTATGTATAGTAGTATGTTGTAGGGAAAAGGGTAATAACTCTGAAGTCAGGAGTTCCATATCAACGTGCTTGCTCCTTTGAAGCTATTTCCTAAATTTTAAAATGAAAATAACTGTTTCTTATTCCAAAGGGTTATTGTGAGAAAAAGTTAGTAAATTATTAAGTAATAATCTATACTTAATTAACTATCTTTTCTCCTCCATTTTTAGTATTCAAAGTATTTATTAAGTTGCTTAATAACAATAAAATTGGTAACAGAAATAACATTTCATGAAGACTATTTTTACAACTAGTGTAAATGGTGTTTGTTTTACAGTTTTGCATATTTTTTCTTTTATAAAGTGCTTTTACTGTTGTCTTTTGTTTTACATTTATATGCATATATATATATATATATCATAGTTATTCCTAATATGCTTTCCCCTTCAAGAAAGCTAACTTATATAAAAATAATATTATTTAAAGATAAATATAAAAGAAAAAAGATGAGGAAAAGATCAATACAATTGATCAATGCATTGGAAAAGCCTAAAAAATGTGGACCTCCTACTTCTAAGAAAAGATAAAATGAGGATATTCACTCATTCTTAATCCTTATAATTTTACTATATTCACTTTCTTTTGTGTGTATGTGTGACTGTTTTTTTCCCTATATATGTTACTGTAGTCATTATTTATATAGGCTTATTGGCTCTGCTCATTTCATTTTGCATCACTTCATGTAGATCTTTCTATGCTTCTGTGTATTCATGCCACACACCATCAATCATTCAATTACACTGATGTACAAGAATTCTTTTAGCCATTCCTCAGGGGATGGGCATGTAATTTGTATATAAGTCTTTGCTTCAAGAAAAGAATAATGCAATAATAAATATTTTATGTATGTAGATTTTATTCTTATTAATGGTATCCTTGGGATATAAACCCACAATAAAGTCTCTGGTTCAAAGGGTATGAACATTTAACCACTTTATTTGCATAATTCTAAATTAATTTCCTAATTAGCTGTGCTATTTCACAATATGTCGATGTGCCATTTATTAAAGAATATTTCCAACCTTAGTTATAAGTATTTTTGTCATTTTTGCCAATTTTCAGGATATGAGGTGAAATTTTAGTGTTTCTATTATTATGTCTCTCCTTATTAATGATGTGAAGCATTCATTCATGTGGTTTTGAAAACTGTGTAATCTTCTGAGAAATATTTGTTCCGTGGAAAACAGCTATTAGAGAGATACAGAAATACATATAACATGGATAACAAATTTTTTTATTTGTTTAGATTCTCTCCCACTCAACTCCTTGCCTTCTAATCTTTCTACTCCATTAATTTTGTCTACTCAGTTTTTCTGTTTCATATATTTAAATGTATGTATTATAATCTTTTGTAATTGCATTTATATCTTGTTTGGTTAAGAATATACTTTCCGCCCAAAGGTATGAGAGGCATATGATCTACTACTCTTCTAATGTTTTATAGTATCATTTTTAATGTAAAGGTTGCATATCTATTTAGAACGTTTTGTGGATTTTGGCAAAAGATACTGGTCTAAAACTAATTTTCTGCCAGACTGCATATATATATATATATATATACACACACATATATAAAATATATTATTCAATTAAATTTGTTTTAATTAGTTGGTGTTTATATAAATATACATGTGTAAATATTTATACATATAAACACATATATCTTATATTTTATATATAATTAATATTATATGTATATATAATTAACATATATGTTATGTGTGTGTGTATATATATATACATATATATATATATAATCACATCAGACATTAATTTATTAAACTGTGAGTCCATTCTTTTTCTCATGGGTTTTTTTGGGTGCTGCTTGCCTGAGGCTACCAAACTATTTAATGATTTGTAATTTCCATTTATCCCTTCTATAAAATTCCATGTTGTTCTTTTGTCCACCCCTCTTTATGCCTTTTCTTCCTTGCTCACTGAAGCAAACTCCCTTGTCATTGGTTCTTTACCATATGTCTTACTTTATTAACTTTTAACTAAGGAATAATCACTAACCTATACATAGTGTTTTGAAGTTTGCAAAAAATGTTATAAAAGTTCTCTCATTTCATCCTCACAACAAAGAACTATGACTTTTTCATTTTACAGTGGGGGAAACTGAGTCTGACAGACTGACTCATTGTCGCAGAGTTAGTAAGTATCTGGGGGAATTTAGGTCTTCCTAACTCCAAGTATTGTGTATTATCAACTGTGCCACCCATCATAATGCATTGTAAGTTTCTTGTGTTCAGGGAGTATCTTTTGTATGTTTTACTTGTATTTAGATCCCCACTACTTTAAAAAGTGTCTGCCACATAGTAAGAGCTTAACAAATGTTTATCAACTGAGTAACTCACTGAGTTGCCTCAGGAAAGAGTAAAATTTATGCAGATGATAGAACTCTTATTACACACTTGAGCAAATTTGGAGAACCAAATGTGGGGCAGCTAGCATTAAACATTATGAAAGCAATATTTTAACTTTTAGCAACCATTAAGACTCTTATTATTGAATGTCTTTTACATGAAGGATATTTGCAATAGTTGCTTTGGCTGCAAAACTGAAGAATGATGCAAAAAAGGTTCCTCGCAAACTTTGCAATATTGTAGGATAGGGGAGGGGGAGAGACGGAGACAGAGAAAGGTATATGTGTGCGTACATACATTATGTGAGTGACTCTGTGTATGTGTTTGTATGTGTGTGTAATTCATTACTTTGTTAGGGCCAGAGAAGATATAAAGATAAAGTACGCTAGCAACATTCAAAGAAGGAAATGGCATTTTTGATTGAAAAATTAAAGGAATATTCATGACTGTCAAATCATCACAAAGGAAGTCTTAATCAGTCAACTATCAAGTAGCATACACTATGCTTGTTTTTGTGCTACAGGGAAAAATATAAATTCAAGTGAGAATTTCCGCCTTCATGTAATTTCTATTAGTTAAATGCAACATATTTACAAATAAGTAAATACTGGACAAAAAATGGCAGTTGGACAGGGAGAAGAAGGGTAGGGGAGTAGCATACTAAAAACTGAGAGAATGAGGAAAAGATCCTGATAAGTGACAAGGTAAAGATTAGGAGAAGAAGGAACATTCCAAGAATGGGGGATAACATGTGCAAAGAAAATAAGACATAAATAGCAATATGGGAGAAGGAAAACAAAGCAACAGAGTTAACACCTAAACCAGACCTGAAAGGAAAGGAATTTTTACAGGTACAGATGAATAGAGAATATATTATAAGTAGAAATGAAGAGTCTTTGTGAATTCAATAAGCAAAACAATGCAGAATAAGATCAGGAACCAGGTAGTAGGTAATAATACAGAAGTTATGAAGGAAAATATTATAAAATAACACTGAAAAATATGTGCAACCAGAATTGGGAAGGGCACTGGATATTAAGGTAAGGAGAATACATTTCATCTACAGACTTGGGGAACATTTATGTACTATGACTCTAAATCAAGAAGCATGAATATATGGAGTAAAGACAAGTTTCTTCTTTTTTAAAATTAATGCATTTATTTTTGGTTTTCAATATTCAATTCTACAAAATTTTGAGTTAGTTTTCCCCCATCTTTCCCCTAATCCAGACCCCAAAACAGCAAGCATACTGAATACCCCTTCCCCCAATTTGTTCTCTTTTATATCCTCCCACATAACCTACCCCCCAACTTTCTAGTAGGACAAGATGTCTATATATCTTATTTCCCAGTTGCATGTAAAAAACAATTTTTAAACATTTTTTTAAACTTTCAGTTCCAGATTTTTCCCTTCTTCCTTCCTCAACCCCCCCTCCCAGGATGATAAGCAATTCAATCTAGGTTGTATATGTATAGTGACACAAATCATTTCCATAACTGTTATATTGGGAAAGACTAACTATATTTCCCTCCATCCTGTCCCATCCCCACTTATTCTATTTTCTCCTTTGACCCTATCCCTATTCAAAAATGTTTGCATCTAACTACCCTCTTTCCCAATTTGCTCTTCCGTTCTATCATCCCCTCTCTTATCACATATCCCCATTTTCCTGTAGAGTAAGATACCCAAATGAGCATCTATGTCATTCCTCCCTTAATCCAAATTCAATGAGAGGAAAGCTGTCCCATTCCCTTTCACCTTCCTCCTCTTCCCCTCCATTGTAATACTTTTCTCTTGCCTCTTTTGTATGAGATAACTTACACTACTCTATCCCTCCCTTTGTCCTCCCAAAAAATTCTTCTCATCTACTTTTTAGATAATATCCCTTCATACTCAACTTATCCTATGCCCTCTATGTATACATGAACATACATATACCCATACTCACATCTGTATATATGTATATACATATATACATATATATATATACACACACCCTACTTGTGATCTTTTTCAAAAGCCACTCATTTCTTTTGATTTCTATTTTGTCCTCTGGTTCTAGAATATTATGGCATTCTTCCTTGAGAATTTCTAGAAGGATGATTTCTAGGTTCTTTTTTTGATCATGGCTTTCAGGTAGTCCAATAATTTTTAAATTGTCTCTCCTAGATCTCTTTTCCAAGTTACTGTTTTTTATTTCAAGGAGATATTTCCCATTGCCTTCTATTTTTTCATTTGTTTTGGATCTGTTTAATAGTATCTTGACTTTTCATAAAATCATTAGCTTCTAATTGCTCCAATCTAATTTTGAAGGACTTATTCTCTTCAGTGAATTTTTGAAATTACTTTTCCATCTGGCAAATTTGGCTTTTTAAAGGCATTTTTCTCCTTACTGGCTTTTTGGGCCTCTTTTACCATTTGAGTTAGGCTATTTTTTTTAAACTTTACCTTTTGCTTCTTTTAATATTCTTTTTTTCATTTTAATTTATTTTCTTGATTACATCATTCATTTCCAGTTTTGAGTTACAAATTTTCTCCCCTTCTCTCCCCTACCCCAAGCCCAAAACAGTGATCCCACCGTAAAGCCCTTCCCACAATCTGTTCCTTTTTATGTCCTCCTCCAATGCCCCTCTAACTTT
>JAQQSW010014623.1:0-12067 GCA_028646575.1 Pseudocheirus occidentalis | reverse complement strand
ATGCATGCTAGCATTCTTTTCAATGTTTGGCTTTTGTTTCTCTTTTCTCATTGCTCACTTCATTGGCTATAACATCTATACAACCAGACTATTGTACAATGTGAAGGAGTTTACAGATCCTATACCTGATTGTATGCCACCATGGCAGGGGTGGGGGGAGGGGAGGAAGGGGAGAAAAATCTGAAACTCAAGTGACAAAAAATATACATATATTATATATTCATTTAAATAATTAATTTAAAAGGTTATTATATGAGACTGTGTCCAATGTGTCCCCACCATCCTCCACTTTCATTTAGACCTACTTGCCATAAGAGCCCCTATCCCAACATCCATTGAAGTAAACCCCACCTTCTCTTACATATAGTTCTATCTTCTAGCATGAATCACAAGTAAGCTATTTCTCTAGTTTGTGCTGTCTTTCCCTTGGCATCACCCTGGGCTCAGAACTCATTCAACAAGCATTAATTAAGGGCCTACCACTAACCAAAGTCATCAAGAAAGACCTCACATAGGTGGTAAGGTCTGAGCTGGGCTCTGAAGGGAGTTAGGTATCCTGAGGGACAGAGGCACTTACATGCCCTGTTCTAGACATCAAATGGAGAACTGCACACTCACACACACACACACACACACACACACAGAGGAAAATATATGCAGAGTAAAATAGTGGGGAAAGGGAGGGTGCTAGCATCTAGGAGAATGGTCCATGTAGAGGGTAGCATGTGGGCTAATCCTGGAATGAAGCTAGGGAATGCTAAAAGGCAGAGGTGAGGAGGGAATACATTCCAGGCATAGGGTTCAGCTCACATAAGGGCACAGAGATGGGATGAGGAATGGCAAGTAGTTCAATGTGTTTAGAAGACAGAGGGTACAGAGGGAGGTATTAGCAGTGACTTTGGAAGGCAGGCCCTAGTCAGGAACACAAGGAAGTCCCAGAGGCCTGGCATGAGGTGAAAATCAGGAAATTAAGGCGTAAGGTCCCAGGAATTGGTATAAGGTAAGCAACAGGAGAGGGGCATGTATGGGGGATAGGGAGCCATCCTCCAAGTCAGGAGTTCTTCCTCTGATGCATGCTATCTGAGTCATCCTAAGGAAGGCTTTTAACCTCTCAGTGCCCTGGCCACTTGTGCTTTGGGAATATAGATTTGGCAGCCTTGAGGCTGTGGGTAAACGGCATTGTTTGAAACCTCATCTGGAGAGAGCAGGGAAAGCTGTAGCCAGGTATTTCCAGTACACATAGAAATCAGAAATATCCTGCAGCCCACCCAAGATAATACACCAGAACATAGGTTGTGGAATTAATAGACCAGAGACAGGAGGCAGTGTTGTGACCAAACTATTGTTTCTCTCTCTGTCTCTGGCTCTGTCTCTCTCTCTCTCTCTCTGTGTCTGTCTCCTTCTATCTCTGTCTCTCTCCCTGTCTCTGTCTCTGTCTCTCTCGGTGCGTGTGTCTGTCTGTGTGTCCCCCTTTCTGTGTGTATCTCTCTTTCTGTGTGTATCTCTCTGTCTTTGTCTCTCTCTTCCCTCTCTTACTCCCTTTCTCTCCCCTTCCTTTCTAGCTTTCTCCTTTCCATTCTTCCTTCCTTCCTCCCTTTCTAATGTGTGCTTTCATTAACATAAGGAATTTCAGGAGAGGAACTGCCACTACCAATACATACCAGTATCTTCTCTGAAAGTCTTAGAGAGTCCCTGAGGCACTGAGAAATTAAATGACTTATATTGTGCACAACTAGTACATATACCAAAGCAGTTCTTCAATGAACCCAAGCCTTCTTTACTCTGGTTCTCTAGCCACTGTTGCATGACACTTCTTCTTGTTGCTTACTCTATGCCGAATCGTTGATTCTGAGACCCTGGACCCTGCCTCCCTAGATTTCATATCATTGCTAGGCCTGGGACTTACTTATGTTTAGGGCCTGGTTTCTATTTTAGACACCGTTGTTACCTCTGGCCCTTTAAACTCCATGTTACCAACATTGGCTCCTGCTTCAAACACCTCTACTGCCTTTGGCTCTTTCAATTCAAGACCTGTATACCTGCCCCCTGATTTCTCCCTGCTTGCCTTTTGATTCTATGCCACACACACACCCCCACTACCTGTGGGGAACATTCTGGATGAAATCTCTGGAAGGAAGTCAGCACCAAGGAACCTGTAGTAACTTCACTCCCAGCCTCAGGTCCTCTCAAGGACAGGATCACAAAGAAAAAATGCTGCTTCCCTGCCCCCTTCCCCAGCTTCCACTGAATTCACCACAGATGAATGGCTTCTCATTGACTTCTTCGACAATAGCCATCTATAAGGAGAAGTGGGAATGATATAGATGTGATGTTTATCAATCAATCACTCAAAATATGCCTACTTTGTGTCAGGCACTGTGCTAAGTGCTGGGAATACAAAAGAGGCAAAAGACAGTCCCTGCCTCATTTAATGCTTGCAGGAAACACTCCATCTCTCATTTATGGGTTTTATCCTCTATGACTGAAATTCTTTCTTTCTAGTTTATAGGACTGGAGTATCTGATTTACACGGGTGTGTCTCACTTTGCAAACAGGCATATTTCTGAAAATTCGGGGGGATGTATCAAATTTTAGAAAATGGTATCGCATTTGAAAACCCCTAGGAAAAACATTACTTAATGTAAACATTAATCATTTTTGTAATGTGAATAATAATACTTAATTTATCAGTTTCATAAGGTTTTCTTATCTCATATTTCCTCCAATGTGTAATCAATCATCTTCTAATTGGACTCCCTACCTCAAGGATCTCTCCACCTAAAGCATAGGTCACCCCTTACAAAATCAGCTCCAATGGCTTCCTATTCCTATAAGATCAAACAGACTCCTCTTTAGCCTTTAAAAGTTTTCAAACCCTGGGCCCTCCTGTCTTCCCAGTCTTCTTACATGTATCTCCCTTCCATATACCTATGGTTCCTCCCACCTCTGTACCATCCTTCCTGATGTTCCTCACACAAGACACTTCATCTCTTGTGTCTGTCTCTGTTTGTCTCTGTCTCTCTGTCTGTCTCCGTCTGTCCCTGTCTGTCTCTCTCTCTGTATCTTTCTGTTTCTCTTTGTCTCTTTCTTTCTCTGTGTGTCTCCCTCCCTGTCTGCCTCTGTCTGTCTCTCTCTCTGTCTCTGTGTGTCTCTCTCTGTTTGTCTGTCTGTCTCTGTCTCTGTCTGTCTGTCTGTCTCTGTCTCTGTCTGTCTCTCCCTCTCTTTTTCTTTCTCTTTCTCTGTCTCTCTCTTCCTGTCTCTGTCTCTTTGTCTCTCTGTCTCTCTCTTAAAATCCTTGGTTTTCTTCAAGATGCAGCTCCAGTTCTACCTTTTGCAGGAGTCTTTTCTGCTTCCTTCAGGTTTTAGTGCTTTCTATTTGGGCCCTGTGGTCAGTCCCTTTAGAATCAAGGCAGGGTCCATTTTTGCTTTCTTACTGTATGTATCCCCAGGGCTCAATACAGTACTGGGCACATAGTAAATAATGACTAAATGATTTCTGAATGTTAGATTGATTGGCAGATGATGGCTAAATTTCAGCAGCCCACCAAAGTCTGAGAAAAGAGCAAAAGAGACAGAGATTTCAGGAATGAGGAGGTTATAGACCCTCTGAGCTCTGCCAAGGCCAGACTCCATCTGGAAGACAGGGTTCAATAGAGCTTAAGGAGAATATCAGTAGGCTGGAAGAGTTCAGAAAATAGGGCAACCGGGACACTGATGGGCATTTTATTTGCATCCTGTGAGGATCGGCTCGTGTTCTCAGAAGAATTAAAGTTTGAATATAAAGTAATTCAAAAAAGCTACCATGGGTATAAAATCAGGTATGATGCTAGAAATGCTGGGGAAAATGAGTTATGAAGGGAGAGTCAATTAAGAAATAATGCCTTCCTTAGACATGGGGTGTACACATTCCAATAATGATAACATTTTATTATTCTGGTCTTGGAGTAGCATTGCAGTGTCCTAAACACTCTGCTAGGCCTTATAGAGGACAGGGAAGAAGATAAAGAAGTAGGTTAATTCCAGCACTTGTCACAGTGCTGGCACCTGGTACACAGGAGATACTTGATAAATGTTGACTGACTGACTGAATTGAGATGTATGGGATCCCAGCTTTGGAATTTGAAGGGGCCTTATAGTGGTCATATAATCTAAACCTCTCAACTTTACAGGTAAGGAAACCGAGGGCTAGAGAAGCTAAGGGATTTGCTCAAGACCACACAGGCACTGCCTCCTGAAAAGCCAGGGTGCTGAAAGGCCACAAAGTCATGCCAAATGAGGATCAGTTGAGGAAGTGAAACATTTAGCCTGTAGAAGAAAAGACTCAGGAGGGACATAATAGTTTTCTTCAAAGATTGTAAAGGCTGTCATGAAGGGAAGAGCTCACACTTGCTCTGTTTGAGTTCTGAGGGGGCTTGCTAGCTGTGTGACCCTGGGCAAACCATCACTTAATGCCAATTGCCTCCCCCCAAAAACGTATTCAAAGAGTTATCACATAAAAGTCTTATTCTGCCTACTCCAGAAAGCAGAATTAATATTAAAATGTAGAAGTTGTAGAAAGACAGATTTAAGGGTACTATTATATTCCTCTGAGCTGGAATTGGAAAAACTTGGGCAGAAATCATTAGGAAAATGCAATATTACATTGTGTGGACCTAGAGTGGGTGATTTATAGGAGAACATGGACTTGAATCTCACAGGATGCGATGACGTGAAGAAGCCGCAGCTGTGCTCTTTGAGGGATGGTCCACATCTGTGAGGTCACTGATCCACTGAAGTTTTATTCTTGTACGCTTGAATAGTCTTAGGTCTCTCCAAGTGGAGAAGAGCCTCAGTGAATAATGTATATATACATACATGTATGATCTTCTACTCCATCCCTCTACACCTTAGCCTGGTGGCCAAAATTGTTTTTTCCCATCTCCATGTTCTAGACCACCTCCATGGAACCCCATCTCCATGGAACCAAATGAGAACTATAGAAAAGCTGTGACAAGAAATCGCTTACCCAAACACATCTCCTTGACACTGTCATCCCTCTGCAACCACTTCCATTTTGTATTTGCATTGCCCTTATACTGGGACAGACTCTCTGACTTCAGATGACTTGCTTTGGTTTTGGATTGCTCTTGAACTTGAGACCGATCTTGAGATGGGTTTGTTTTGCCTTCTTGGATCTCTGAGACCTTGCTGTATACTCTGTTGTATGCTGGCACAGTTGTGATGACTCAGTTCTACTGCTTTCTAGTTGTGTGATCTAGGGTGAGTCATTTAACCTTTCTTGGTCTCAGGTTCCCTTCTCTAAAATGAGCAGATCGGAGGTGAAAACTTCAAAGGTCCCTTCCAGCTTGAAATATATGACTCTGTTTTGTTATAATCCTATTCTCTTCTGATAGTATGATAACCACACTTGTTCTAGTAACTAATCAACTGGTCCTTGACATATGTCAGTCTCCCCTAACACAGTTATCCCTTCCATATTGTGGGGGTTAGGGACACAGTGCCCCTCATGATCTGGAAAATCCATGTAAATTTTTTTGGCCCTCCCTTCATGCCAGAGAAGAAGTCTGAATTTTTTCTTTTTCTTTTATGGGGTGTTTACAGTACCTTATTATAAAATTTGGGTTAAACTCAAGGGATTGTGGAACTGAATCTTATAAACTAGTAGTAAATAAACAAGTCAATGAAACAGTAAATAAATAAAAAAATTAAATTTGGGTCAAGTATTTGGTCAGAGGCTCTGTATCATCTGCTAGCCCTCACATGTTACCTACTGCTTCCACAAAACTCCCCCCCAAATTCCCATTTGATTTTTAATACTGAACCATGATATATCAAAACCACAAGAGGGAAAGTTGAGATGTGGACAAGCTAACTGTATTTATCAGTCTGTCCTAGAGGCCACCAATGACCTTCCTGGCCATGACCCAGTGCTGACACCCAGAAACTCACTCCCCACGCTTCACCCATTCTCTCCATCTAATCTGGCTTGTACTAGACAGATTGGAGAGTTACTCCACCGTGACAGACCACCATGAACCCACAGGCCGTGCCTTCTGGGATTAGTCAGCGTATGGCCGAGTATAATGAAATCTGTGTCTTTATGTAACAAGTATGTCTGAAATACACCACAGGTGTATCCTGCTTTTCAGCTTAGTGTGTTGCTTGAAACCATAAGCCTAGTGGCACAAAGGCACAAAGTCCTCAAGCTAAATCCCATTCCTCCTACAAATTCCAGCTTTGTGGAACAGTCTTCATAATGACAGTTTTTGCCACTAGATGGTGCTTGAGTGTCAGTAAGGCAACCTGCTGACCGAGTACATCCTTCTAGTTTGGACAGCCTTGAGAAGCCAGCTAAAATCACTGTCCAATAAATAAGCAAGTGAGGGGGAAAAAAAATGGTTGGTTTGTTTATTGTAATGACAGTAGAAGAATGTGTTTGGCCCAGAGTTTTTCCTTCCCTTCATTATCTATGACATGCAGTTTGGTACATACAGAAAATGAGCTCAGTATCAAAAAGATGTAGGTTTGAGTCCCACCTTTCACACCTAGTGTCCGTGTAATTGTAGGAAAGTCACTTAGCCTCACAGTGGGTTGGTGCCCAAGTGCATTGCTTGAAGGAGTTTCAGCTCACATGCTCAGTCTCTATACTTTATTATCTAGAGAGAAGGCAATAAAGATAAGGTAGTGTGGAAACCTAGCCCAGGACAGCTGATTGTAGACTTTTTTAAGCTGGAAAGCAGCTTAAAGGTCATGTAGTTTAACCTTTCATCTAACACAGGAATCTCTTCAGTGTCCCTGACAGATAGAAACCACTCTCCATGAGAACATTTATAGTGGTGAAGTTATTATCTAATGCAGCCAACTATTACATTTTTGGTAGCTCTTTGTGAAGAAAGAATAAAAGGAAGGAAGGAAGAAAAAGAAGACAGGAAGGAAGGATGGAAGGAAGGAAGGAAGGAAGGAAGGAAGGATGGAAGGAAGGAAGGAAGGAAGGAAGAAAGGAAGGAAGGAACGAAAAGAAGAAGGAAGGAAGGAAAGAAGGAACGAAGGAATGAAGGAAGGAAGGAAAAGAAGAAGGAAGGAACAAAGGAAAAGAAGAAAGGAAGGAAGGAAGAAAGGAAAAGAAGGAAGGAACGAAGGAAGGAATGAAGGAACGAAGGAATGAAGGAAGGAAGAAAATAGAGAGAAAAGAAAACAGAACAAATGTTTTTAAAATTGTCTTCTTTCTGATGAAATCTCTCTCCCTTTAGCTTCCACCAACTGGTCCTCTGTGTATCCTCTGAATCCACTCAGATTAAACTTCAATCCCTCTGTCACATAAAAAGCCTCCCAGTTTTATAACCTGCCACCTCCAAACTCCCCAACCCACCGATAAACCTTCATTTGATCAGGCTAAATATCTTTGTTCCTTTAACTCTTCCTCATATGACATAGTTCCCAGGCCTTTAACCATACTGTTTCCTTCTTCTGGATGAACAATACGTCATCAGTATCCCACACAAGTCTTACTAGAGCAGAGGTCAATAGTGACTATTGCCTCTCCTGGGCTGGACGTTATACTATTATTAATTCAGTCAAAGTTTGTAAAAGCATTTTTTTATAAGCGTTTTGTTGACTGCCAATTCACCTTATTGGTTTGTAATGACCTTGCAGTCAACTAGAACACAAAGGTCCTTTTCACAGGAAGTATTTATCAAACCTTGTCAACATTTTCTGTTTATGCAACTGGTGTTTTGAATCTGAATGTAAGCAGTCATAGTTATCACCCTCAGATTAAATGCTCCTAGCTCTAGTCCATCTTCTCACATATATATGGAGGCATGTGGGCATGAATGTATGCATATCTTTCTATCCTTGAACCAGTTCGGATGACAGAGAGAGTCAAGAGTTTCCTGTTCCCAGCCCCCATTGCAAAAATCTCTTGCTTTTGAGTCTCCTTATTGTCAGGTAACTTCTCTCATTCTTCTCCTCTCTTCCCAGTGTAGCCCTTCTTTTTCTTATGAGATCATCTGAGCTCATGTCAGTGAGAGCAGTGGGCACTCTGGGAAGAACAGCACCAACACCTTTGGGCATCCTATAACACACCAGTCAAGGTCTGCAGAATGAAAAGGAAAAAAGGAGAGGGTGGAGAAGGGTTGGGGAAGTCATGGCAAGAAGGGCACTGGTGAGAATGGCAGAGACCAGTGGGCATCCTGGTCAAGGTCTACAGAAAGAATTTCTAATGGGGGGAAAAATGAAAAAGAAAGTCCAGAAAAACCACATAAGAAAGTTGTACCAAGGTGACAAGTGGATAGAGTGCCTGGTCTGAAGGCAGGAAAATTCATCTTTGTGAGTTCAACTCTGGTCTTAGACATTTACTACTGTGTGACCCTGGGCAAGTCATTTAACCCTATTTGCTTTAGTTTCCTCACCTGTAAAATAAACTGGAGAGGGAAAAGGCAAAGCACTTAGGTATTTTTTCTAAGAAAACCCCAACATGGGGTTACAAAGAGCCAGACGCTACTGAACCGACTGAACAACAAAAACATAATTATTAGGCATCTCAACTCTCTCACCCAACACATAAGCTATCCCTATGCCATAGCTTTGTGTCATCTACAAATTTTCTCCAAGATGAATGAATGAGTGAAAATGCTTTTATTAAGTATTCACTATGTGCTAGGCCTTGTGCTAAGTACAAAAAGAAAATCAGTCCCTGTCCTGAAGGAGTTAATATTCTAATAAGGAAAAATAACACATACAATAAAGAGGGACCAGGGAGTGGTGGTTTAAGCAGGAAAGTCATAAAAATGATGAGTGAAATCATAGGACATTTTATTAAGGTGTGTCCTTTCCAAGAATGGTTGTCTTGATTTTACTACTATTCCCAGAGAAAGATGTAGAAAGGTGAGGAAGGGGGAACGTTCTAGCATAAATACAATCTGAGAGAGTTAGGGTGGGCCAGTGAGTACCTAGATATGTCAAACCAATCAGGACTGCAGTGCCCCAGGCTTAGGCCTGGAGAGTCTGATCTGAGGCAGAATGTAAAACAAGAAAGCAAGACATCAATATGTCTGGAGTTGCAGCTAATGGTCAGAAAAATATTGAACAAAACAGAGCTAAATTCAGACCCTTGCATTACTTAGTCAACAAACATTTATTAAGAACTTAGTATGTGCCAATCGCTGTACTAGGGAATAGGTATGAAAAAGTGAGACATTCTCTGCCTTTGGGCAGCTTTACATTCTACTAAGGGGGTACAATATATTCACAGACAAGTGTCAGGAGGGTGTTAGTTGGCATCTCAACATTAGAAGATACTAGTGAGAAGATGGCATCTCTCTATGTGGAGGACCACTAGGGAGTTGAGAGAATCAGCATGATGAGTAAAGGAAGTGACTCGGAGAGAAAGGCTATGGAGTATGTGTAGACATTCCGTAACTGGTTCTGGCTGAATGACCACATGCTGAAGGGTATCTTTGCCTGCAGAGGGACTCAAAAAGATCTGTCGTTTTCAGTTTCTGTCTCTTGACCTCCTTCACTTCTTAGGCTCTCAATGTCTCCTTTGCCCATAGAATATCGGATTTAGGGAGTTTTGAAGGGTCAGGAGAAGGAGTCACAAGAATCTGGAATTCAGAGTACAGGCCATGATTCTCAGCCAGTGCAACATCAATGTCTGGGGAAGGAAGGCTCGTCTTTGGAAGGACCTTAGATTTCCCTGTCTAGCAGAAGTTGAGAAGAGGACATACCTAGCAGAGATGCCACCATCTTTGGACATGAAATTGTTGGGCCCAATGCTATGTATAAACTGAGCTAACTTGAGCCTGCTGCTCAAACTCTCAAGGCAATATAGGGGATTGTGCACCTGAACTATTGGGATTTGTATGTTTATTTTTGCCATATCTTTGAAGTAAATGCCTCTTTGTAAAAGTCAATATATGTTAAACAATTAAATGGAATAGAGTGATAGTCATCACCACCACCACCCCATAGAGAGCTTTAGTCCCAACAACAATGAATAAAGGAAGAAAAATAATATAAGCCACGGGTACCAAGGAATATCATTTCATTTCCCCAGAGTAGAGAAATTAATTTCTTGAAGATGAATGGCTCCAACAAGAAAAGGATGTGCAAAATTTTAGCAGCTTGATACTCCTAGATAGATTCAGGCTTAATTCATTTGTCTGCTTCCCAATCACTGCTATCTTCATGAAGCTCCCAATCACTATTAACCACTGCTAGACATTGCCAGGAGGAAATTAGACGGCTCAGTGGAAAGAGTGCTAGACCCTGAGTCAAGAAGACCTGAGTTCAAATCCAGCCTCAGACACTTACTAGCTATGTGACCTTAGGCAAGTCACTTCCTCTGTTTGCCTTAATCCACTAGAAAACGAAATGGCAAATCACTCTAGTGTCTGTCATGAAGAGTTAGACATCACTGAACAGCAACAGTTTGTCACCATTTTTCATTCTTTTCCATAACCAAGATGTTTTGTCTACTTGCTTTCCTATGGTTAAGACTGTTATTTGTGTGGAATCCAATAACAAAAAAATAAATTTAAATTTAAAATCTTGTATCACTGCTAGTCTCCTGTGAAGCTTCCTTCCATTGCTCCATGTGGTCATGAACCTGGAAGATAACAACATTCCTTCTCAATATTCTGAAAAGAATATGGAATACCAAGGTGTTCCAGCAGACTACCTCATAGTCAATGGAATCCTTGTCCTCCAATAAACACTTGTGCTCTGGGCCCAGGCATCCTGGGATATGTAGTCCTTCTCCTATCTGACATGTCTATGACATTTCTATAGTGTTTTAAAGTTTATAAAGGATTTTCTTCACAACACCCAGCTCCTACAACTCCAGATCCTTTCCACTTCACCATGTCAGATGTGTAGATATAGACTTATTAGACCTGTCTTCCTCTGAAAGCAGATGCTGCAGATGCAAAGTGAATTAAGCAGAACCAGGAAAACATTGTATATAATATCAGCAACATTGTGTAATGTTCAACTATGATTGACTTAGCTCTTCTCAATGCATTCATTCAATATAACTAGAATAAGACCAATATGGATAGGGCTGAGCTGGAAAATGTTTAACACTGTTCTCTCAAAAAAAAAAAAGGGACCATGACATACTTTGAAGTTTGATCTGCTTTATTAACATATCCTTAAGCCTAGCCAGACTAATATGGAATATGACTAATATGGAAATATGTTTACCATAATTGCATAGATGTAGAGATAGATAGATAGATAGATTATAGATAGATAGATAGATAGATAAATAGAGAGATAGAGAGATAGACAGATAGACAGATAACCTATATCAAATTGCTTACCATCTTAGGGAGAGGATCAGGGAGAGAGAAAACATTTGGAACTTGAAATTTCATGTAAAAAATAAATGTTAAAATTATACTTAAGTGGGGGAAATATTATTTTTTTAAAATCAAAAATGAAAGAAAGAGTTTCCTGGGGCGGAGCCAAGATGGTGGCATAGAAGCAGCAAGGTCCCACAGCTCCCACACAGCCACCCTAAACACCCATAAAATATGACTCTGGACAAATTCTAGAACCCTCAAACAAAAATACAGAAAACACATCTCTCCCAGAAGGCAGCTTAGCAGCAGGGGATCATCACACATGGCCAGGCCACAGGACAGTCAGGAGGAGCCCAAGCCAAACCACAGCCAGTCTACAAGAGAGAAGATCTACAGCCTCCAGCAACTACACACCTACCAAGGTGTGAAAAATAGGGATTAGAAAAAGGCAGCTCAGCAGGAGGAGCTCATCCCACAGGCCTTCAGGGGAGAGAACATGCGTCCAGGCTCCAGGGTGGCCTGGAGGAGCCGAGCCTCCCAAGCTGCAGTGTGAATCTACTTCAGAGAAGATCTAAAGGACATGGAGCAATCTTCACATCTACTAAGCCAGGATTAAAGGAGGTCAGTGATGTGGGATACAGCAAAGGCAGTACTTAGGGGAAGTTTCATATCCCTGAATGCATACTTGAAAAAATTAGAGAAAATGGAGGTCAATGAATTGGGCATGCAACTAAAAAAGCTAGAAAAAGAACAAATTGAAA
>JAQQSW010014622.1:0-12067 GCA_028646575.1 Pseudocheirus occidentalis | reverse complement strand
GAAGGAAGGAAGGAAGGAAGGAAGGAAGGAAGGAAGGAAGGAAGGAAGGAAGGAAAGAAAGAAAGAAGGAAGGAAAGAAAGAAGGAAGGAGGGAAAAAGGAAGGAAGAGGAGGGAGGAAGGAAGGAGGAAGGGAAGGAAGGAAAGGGGAAGGGAAGATGTTTGATGGTAGGCAAGTCGAAAACTCTCCCAACCTTCATTGGCTCATAAACAAAATGGGGATAAAAATTTTCACCCTAGGCTTATGTCTCACAGAGTTAGATGGGACTTGATCCACAGGACTATTTTCAGGAAATAATCATCTAAAATACAGTGCACTATAAAACAGGGAGTGATATCTTTTACATATTGTTTGCAAGTTGTCTTCTCCATTAGACTGAGTGCTCTTTGAGAGTGCGGGACTGTCTTCCCCCCGTTCTTCATATCCACCTCACTTAGTACAGAGACTGACTCATACCAGGTGCTTAATAAATACTTGCTGACTATTAAATTGACTGAATGACTGGTGACAAACTTGCTGAGACAGCCCAAGATTCTATTAGCTGTTCTGGCTGTCATGTCATACTGTTGCCCCATTTTGAGCATGCTGCCAACTAAATTTTTTTTTCACATGAACTATTTTTAAACTAGGTCTTCCCCATCCTGTACTGATTGAATTCAAGTCCTAGATTTTACATTATTCCCTTTCTATTTGCCTTTAAATATAAGATTGGGCTCATCATTTCATTTTGCTGAAATCTTTGCAATTTAATTTTGTCATGTAATTCTGGTTCAAGTGAATTAATCCCATAAGACTTCATCACCTCCAGGTAAACTAGGAAAAAGAAGGATAGTTTCTGAACCTACGAAATGAAGACTGAACTCTGCCACCAACCCTGCCACCAAGGTACAGTCACTTGGGATGTCATAGTCTACAATAAGTGTCAGTTTGTTTTATCATTATATTCCACATATAAGGCAGTGGAGAGTGTCAGTGTGGTCAATATCAGAGGCCAATATCACACTCAGGAATATTTGAGTTCAGATCTTGCCTCATACACTTACTGCCTAAGTGTCACTGCATAAATCTCTTTTCAGTGTATCAGGCAATTTTCTAATGGTAGAATAGCTGCCATTTAGCACTGGTGGGAGGAATTTCCTTACCAATAAAATCACAGGTCTTTTTTCCCCCTTTTCTCCCTTCCTTCCCTTCTATCTTCCTTCCTTCTCTCCCTTTTTCCTTCCTTTCTTCCTTCCTTCCTTTCTTCCTTCCTTCCTTCCTTCCTTCTTTCCTTCCTTCTTCCTTTTTCTTTCTTCCTTCCTCCTTCCTTCCCTCCCCTTTTCTTACCTTCCTTAATTTTTATAAAGCAGTAGGAAAAATAATCAAATCTAGAGCTAGAAGGGGATTCAGGGATCCCCCAGTCCAACTGTTTCATTTTATAGAAGAGGAAATTAAAGTCCAGAGAGGCTGTGATTTACCAAATGTAACACGTAGTAAATATAAAAGGCAGGATTTAAACTTAGGGCCTCTAACTTGAAAGTCTGTAATCTTTCCACTATCTCCTAAAACTGCGCTATTCTCAGTGTCATAACTAGGAATTCTGGGACCAAGGACAAGTTCAAGTGGAAAGGGGAAACAGTGAGGTGGGTGGAGACCAAGACCCTGAAGCTGGTGTGCTCTACTATTACCATTACTCTTCATGCTGGTTCCTAGTATCCCATGAGATTCAGGCCAAGTGGCACCAGACAGTCTGTCCCTACGTAAGTATAGTTGCACAGGCACAGTGGTGGGTAAAAACCAGTGGGAGATGGGAATAACAACAATGCCACTACACACAGATGCAACAGTCCCAGAAGAATAAGTAGGAGTGAGGGAGAGAGAGAAGGAAGTTTCTTCACAGACACCCATCATAATACAAATACACAAGCAGGAACTCTGGGATGTTGGCACTCCATGATTGTTAGCTCTGGCCATTCTCATCTTGATCTTTCTGAGAGTATTTGCTTGAATGGATATGTACCTATTATAAGAAGTCATCTTGGGGGGGGGGCAAGGTAGTCCAGTGAATAGAGCACCAGCTCTGGAGTCAGGAGGACCTGAATTCAAATCTGACCTTAGGCACTTCACACTTACTAGCTGTGTGACCTTGGGCAAGTCACTTAACCCCAATTGCCCTTCCAAAAAAAAAAAAGTCATCTTTGTAGTATCTTCCAAATGCCAAAAAACCAGGAGCAGAAAGCTCAGATTTCCAGTAGGCCAGGCACTTTCCTCATTTAGTTGTATTCTCAGGGTATTACCAGGCTAGGTTTATGGAAGCAGCTTTGTTATAATGAAATAAAGATGGAGACAGGATTCCTTAAATCTCTTCTAAATTATGCTTGGGGTTTGTTGGTTGACAATGAGAGACACAGGGAGAGAGAGAGAGAGAGAGAGAGAGAGAGAGAGAGAGAGAGAGAGAGAGAGAGAGAGAGAGAGAGAGAGAGAGAGAGAGAGAGAGAGAGAGAGAGAGAGAGGATGAGAACCCTGAGTGGTTTAAGTTTCTTTCCTTCTTCGTACTCTAGGGCCATAGCTAGAATGAACAGAACTATCCCCTTCCCTTCCCTGCTCATTGCGATGTTTGCTCTCACAGAGGAGTCCATTTATGCCCCCTCTGCCCCCTCTACGCAAATGCTCCTAACCCCTCCCTAGAACCGTACCCTTGAGGGAAAGGACTTCTTACAGCTGGTCAAAGAGCCCTCTGCTTCTGTCTCCTGTTCCTTGCCACTTCCTTTATCGGGGAATTCTTGGCTGCCTCAGCACCGGGAGACAGCTGCTCTCCTTCTGGTTTCCATGGAGACCCTAGCATGATGTAAATGGGGGCTACAGGGGAGAGAGAGGGAAAGGAGCCGGGGAGGGAGTGTTTGTATTTAAATGAAGGGAAGTGGGGGAGGGGAATAGAAAGGGGAGGAGAGAGGAGGGCTGAGGAGAAACTCGCACTTTGCTGGTGCGCTAGAGCTGGTGAAAGGGAATATGAAAAATCCCTTTGGATTACTGAATCACATCACGCACGCAAGGCAAAAAAAAAAAAATCAGAGGAAGAAGCAGCAGGGCACATGCTGAGATATATATATTTTAAAGAAGCAGTTTCTTATTTCAGGATGCCAGGGACAGAATTCCCTGGGTGCTTAGGGGACCCTTCCCCCATCTTTGAAACAGCCTCAGGGAAGCGATGTTTTCCCCTTCTCCTTAGGGAGGCTGGGGAGCTGTGTCAATGTCCTCAGGCCCGACGTCCTCAGGACGTTATCTGCTACTGGTGGCAGAGGGGTCACACCCTTTCCTTCCATCTTGTCTCTTTCCCACCTCTCCCACCCTAACCCTTCTCCAGAGCTGTGGGGAAGGGCAGGTGACAGGGGCTTTTGTTGACTGTGGCTGCCTGAATCTTAGAGCAAGGGAGACGGGGAGTGTGGGTTGAGGGTCGGGGGTGTGTATTGAGGTTGCATGGCACATTAGTTCATATAGTGTCAGCTCTAATAAAGGTCCAGCCCCGTGAATGCTAAATGTGGCTCAGTGATTGAATCCTCGGAGAGGATCTGCGGCAGAAATCTCCATCAGAGTAGGCTAGCCCTCACCCTTAAAATATTAAGCAGGTGGCTGTGCGGGCTTCTAGCTGGAACTCCTGCAGTGTCTGGGAGCTCAGTCGTCAGCTAGGAATACTTGTGCCTAGCTTACTGACATAGATAACTGAAAGCCCTGGGGATTTGGGGAAAAACAAATAACCAGAATACTTCAAAGTATAAGAAAAAAAAAACGACCACAGAAGCCAAGTACAGCTCAAGAAAGTTTTGGTACAACTCCTCTCCCTGCAGCCACTTCCCAACATGGCTTTGCATAAGGAAGACCATTATAAAGAGTTAGTTTACTTCCAGGGATACCCAGAAAAACCACAGGGAGGAAAATTAACAAACAAAAAACAAAACCTTTTGCATTAGGTGTCTTTGAGATCTAGTCTTTTATGATCTGTACAGTAGAAAGAATGCAAACTGCTACAGTGTGAGGATGAGATGTCCTTCGACTCCAAAACACCAATTCCAGAGATGTATTTGATAGAAGTAACCCAGTGAGCTAATCTCCCTGTATACCTTTCCCCTCCACAGACCTGCTGTGTCTATTGCTACAATTTATAAGGGATGGTGATGTCAAGTTTATCCTCCATTCAATTTCTATCTCTTGCTAAATCGCTTTCATTTGGCAAGGTTAATGATTTCGTCTTAAGTCAGGTCAGGAGTGGGAATAGAGAGAAAAGATGGTGTTCACCAAGGCTAGGAACCTGGGGATCAGAGAAGAATCCCCAAGGTTTCAGGTTGGAGACTTTCCCACCCCATGGGGTAGGGGAGGACTGCTTACATGGGAGGTGCTGGTGAGAAGAGCCAGAGTTCATCATCAGAGCCTTGTCTTGACTATGACAACTGGTACCAAAGTTGTGACTGTCACTGAATAGGCTTTCAGAATATCTAGAACACCTATCTGTAATTGTCTGAGCTAAGTAAATGCTTTTATAAGCTGCAAAATGTCACCCAAAGTCTTGACACGAAGCTTTTTTTCCATTTAGAATGCAAATTGTAAGCTTCATAATCTTTACACTAAAATTAAGGAAAACATAGGTATGAACTAAAGTAACACAAAATGTACAGAGCTACCCTTGCCTAGGTGGGGCAGTGGATACAGCTCTGGACTCTGAGTGAGGGTAGGCCCGAGTTAAAATCCTTGGTCAGACACACAATAGTGACATGACTGAGCAAATTCCTTAACCTAAGAGGAAAGCCTGACTTTTCATATAGGTTAAATGGGGCTAATTCTCACAATTCACCTTATGTTGCTTCCATTCTGGCCATCATTTCCATCTCTCACCCATCATCACTCTCATCATTCCATTCAACCTTGATTCTGCCTCTGTGACTGGGATCTGTTAGGTGGGATTTCAGCCTCATCATTACTTGAATGCTTTGCCCTATGAGTCTGGAAAGCTAGGATGAATTGAAGTTGAAGAGTTCTAGAATCTAAATGAAAGAGTTTGTTTGATACTAGAGACAATAAAGGGCCACTAGAACTTGTAAACAGGGGATGAAATGTTCAGATCTGTGTTTTCAGAATATCACTTTGGCTTCTGTGTAGAGTAGGAATTGGAGAGGGGCCAGCCATGTCAAGGGAAAAGAATGCAAAGTCTATTACAATTTAATATGGGTGAGAGGCAATGAAAGCCTGAATTTGAGTGGTGGGTGTATAAGTTGAAAGAAGGGAATAGATGCCAGATGTTGAGAGACTAAATTGGAAATATTTGCCGACTGATTGGACGTAGGAAGGGGAGGGTCTAAAATGATTCTAAGGTTATGCACCTGGGCAACTGTAAAGTGGCATCTTGGTGAATAGAATGGAAACGTCCTTAACAGTAATACTGGAGTTAGAAAAAATAGTAAGTTCTGTTTTGGTCATGATGAATTAGAGATACCTATGGGAACTCTAGTGAGAAGGAAGCTTACCCTGTTGAGGTTCCTATCTACAAATTTGGAAAACAGTTGGAAAAACCCACAGCCTGGCTCCTTGTGCAATGGATATATGAACTAAAAAAACCTACATCTCAGTTCCATTGAGCTCTCTGCCCAGGATTTAGGATTCCCAGCATGTCTAGTAGCGTACAATTAAAATGCTTTGGTTGTGAATCTCTTGAAGATGATACAACATCTTCTAAATGTTAAGTTCTGAATAGTTTGCTCTGCCCCTTGATTAGACCTGATCTCAGCAGAACAGTCATACATTGACAAATGCTTCTTCCGTAATATCTGTGGTCCTGGAGAAGCCTTAGGTCTTTGCACATTGGTCACCACTGGGATGTTGCCTCTGGTCTTTCCATTCCCTTTAGATATGAATCTTATAATTATTTTAAAAGTCTTATGCACTCTGAGTTAGCAATAGGAGTCTGTAACACTTCCCTTTGAACACAGAACACAGGGCTTTCAATTCTTTTGTAACATATGATGCCATCTTGACCAATGGAACTTGTTTTGTCCCAGCCCTATAGTTATCTCTTGAATAAAAATCATCATGTGTTTCATTATTAATGTAATAGTTAGGGAATTTGAAGATCTTCCCTGCCCCTAACGGGCCTCACTTGGAGCCCAACAAGAGAAGCTTGCATAGGGGAATCTTGTTTTTCTGAAACACCCATGCCTTTTGTTACTTTGTAATTAGAAAGTGGGTCACAAAGGTTGTGATGCTCTCTGACCTTGGAGAAGGCTGTATGTACTCCCTGAGGTGAGGTTTTGCTTTGGGACTCACTTATGGGAAGAGTTGTGTGATTTGGCCCCTTGGCCTTGAAAATGCAAATGTTGGTGAGTCTCTCTCTGGTAACTGAATGACTCTGGGCAAGTCACTTAACTCTTTGCCTCAGTTTTCTTATCTGTTAAATGAGCTAGAGAAGGAAACGGAAAACCACTCTAACATCTTTGTCAAGAAAACCTGAATGGGGCCATGAAAAGTTGTTGTTTATTAATTTCCAACTCTTTGTGAGCCGATTTGGGATGAATAAACAACAAAACAATGTTAGAAGTCATTAAATCTAAACCCCCCTAGATAAGGAAAATGAAGTACAGAGAGGTAGTGACTTGTCCAGTCACTTAATAAGCATCTGAAATAGGATTTGAGTACAAGTCTTCCTGACTTCCAGTCCAATGATCTATCCATTCCCCAACATGGCTTCCTCTCACAACTGTGTTTAGTGCCAGTTGTCTATAGATAAGCAAAGCGGGCAGAACTATTTCAATGCTATGTTCACTCCAATTGATGGTATATGAGATACTTTCTTATGTAAGTGGCCTTTGGTTCAAAGAATACCTTTACTACCTCCATAAATATCTCCCTGGGTTTCATCTCAGGGGGCTTGTAGAATAGGAAGTTTGCATTCAAATTATTGTTCCCTGAATGGTAATGAGTGATAAACATACCTGACTCAAGCTACTGCTAATCTCTGATTGCTAGAATCTAATTTAGCTCTTGTCAAAATATGTCAGGGGATGTATTTTGCTCTCCATCCATACCTAGGATTAAACTATGTATAAAAAGTCTCATGCCTTAACTGTGACAGTTCGCTTCAAAGCCAAGTACTCCAATATGTAGATTGGATAATGACTTACAATGTCAGTGAGTTTTCTACCAGAAAATGCTACATGCTTCTGGTGGCTGTTGGTGTCTTTGTATTAAATTACTCCCAAGTCCACTAGCCTGGTGTCTGTCTGACACAAAAGGTTTGCTTGGGCAACAATAATTGTAGCAACTGACCAATTTTTTAAATTCCTACTCACATTTCTTAGCACCGACAGTATCCATGTGTTGCCAGAGTATCCCGGACAAATTATTCCATTCTACTCTGCTGATTTTGGTTTTTCTCAATTATATAGACACAGGTAAGGTCACCAAAGGGCTTTGTAATGTTGATGTAATATTGTAGCCACCAGACATGGGGATTAATTTCAGCTCTTCTTAGTTCTTCAGATGTGGCCTGATGAGAAACAGTGCTCTCTTCTTGGGTTTAGAAAGCAGTCTCTGATAATGAGTTATTGTATGACTCCCATTCTTGACAAAAGTTCTGAAGAACTTATCTTATTGACCATTGATTGATAATAGGTTATTAAACCAACAACCTCTGGACAACCTTAAACATTCTCTTTACTCATATTCTTCCAATTTTTTTTTCAAGTACAATGTTAACAACCTCATCCAGATACTAACACCTTCAGGTCATATTAACAATTGCTAAAAAATGGCAGAGACCCAGGTAATCTCTTGAGGTAGGCAGTCAGGACACATGGGCCCATTTTAGCTTGGACTCTGTGTGTGTTCTCTGGTACTATTGCCAAAAAGCCCCGCCTTGACCTCTGGGAAAAATAGCCCTTACCAGAGAAGGTAAACTTGTCCCATACTTCCGCCTGGACTGGCTTATTTGAACCAGTCTCTATTTTGGTTTTGGTAGCCTATACTTGACGAAATTTCCTGGGGCTGGATGAGACCAATGTGTAGTACTTCCAAATGTGCTCTTTGTGTATCAACTTCTTTTCTAGCTTCCTGATTACTGATATGAACCTCATGAGAGTGACTGGGAGGCTCTTTGCTGAAGCAGTGCTACGTGCAACCAGTTTTTCTTCATCTAGCCAAATGAGGAATATTTGAGACATTCTGTCATGGTCCATCTACTCTACCACCACTACTCCTTGGACTTACTGTCAATTAATGTCAGTCTGCTCTCGGAAGTGGGTTCTCTAACCTTCATGTAAAATCAGAGGTGTCTCTTTCTCTTGTTGGAAGGTTATTAGGAATGGTACATAGATGGTCTCCAGGCTCTACCTGCCACAAAACACCATCCAGTCCTTACCTTGAGTTCTTGAGTCCTTGAGTTCTATGACTCAGGGTGGGGCTGTATTTTCAGAACACTTTGGACAACAAAAAAACCAGTCCCCTGAGTCTCTCTAGTATACTCTTTCAAGTCTCTGGATACGTTTCCAGCTATCACCTTGGAGCAACAGTTCTCAAAGTGTGGTCCGTATGTCCTTCAAGAATCTTGAGGATCTGCAAGGGCAAAACTTTTCATAATAATTCTATGGCATTATTGTTTTGGCTGAAGGATTTGAAGAAAACCTAGACAGAAGCAGATTCTGTCTAGGTTTTCTTCAAATCCTTCAGCCAAAACAATATAATTCAACAGAGTGAATGCATGAGCAGATATGAGAATCCAGCTGTCTTCTATCAAGTCAAACATTAAATAGATTTGCAAAAATATATTAAAAATGTCACTCTTAGCAAGTTATTTTTGGTTTAGAAAACAGTTATTTTTCATAAAATATGTTTTTCATGTTAATGTACAATAGGTATATTATTGCTATTTTAAAATGAATTCAATATTTTAAAAATTTAGTAGCTTTTGTTTCTAGTATGGTAGATATCAATGTATTTATTTATCTATATAACTCACATAAACAAAAGTTCTTTGAGTCTTTCATAATTTTTAAGAATGTAGAGGAATCACGAGACCAGAAAAATCTGACAATTTACCCTTGGAGGCATGTCCAGGTTAGGATTCATCTTGTTCTTCTCCCTAAACGACTACAAAGTTAGCTCAAGTCTGAACTCTAGTCTCCTCTGGAAGACAGGATCAAGGCAAAGGAAGTTGGATACTAGGACAGATTCGATGAGGGGGAAAAGGAGAACTTCTCCCTAAATATCTAGTGGAAAGGAGAAGCCATGAATAATTTAAATATGAAGCAAGTTGGTTGGGTTAGTGTTAGAGCTATCCCTGTATAGGATACCCAGGTCAAAGGTTAATTCTTGGCTTTGGGCTTGGAAATAAAAGCCAGGAAGAGGAAAGAGGATTAAAAGTGTGACAGTCAAGAGAACAGGAGACACACATGTTTGGACTTGTACTAATTCAGAAATCATTGACTTTAGAAAGATGAGGACATTGGTTGATTGGAGAATGGGGAGGCAGTGGTGGAAAGTTTGTTCTCAAACATATGAAAGTCTTTTATGGTGACGAGATACATGTCTGCAACAAGACTTCTCCTTCCTCCATGTCATTGTTGTAGCATCAGTGTTACTGAGAATTATTTTCAGAGTAAATTCAAAAACAAAAAAATAGGTAATGTCTAAATATTTTTACTCACATCATTTGATTTATAGAAAGTTATAGTCTTGATAATGGAACAGAATAAAAGCACACATTTCTTCATTTCCATCTCAGGATGATTTCTGTTAAGTCACGTCCTCCATGTTCTTCACAAGATTATTGTTAGGAAAATACATTCCAAAGAGGGTCACCTAAACATGAGTTTTATTTTTTTTTATCATAACAACTTTGCCACATATGAGAATCAGACTTGGTCAACAATTAACAAGCATTGTCGAGTCCCTACTAGGTGCCAGATACTTTGCTAGGTTTTGGAATCCAGGTGCAAAAAATGAAACAATCCCTCCTCTTACCCTGGGAGTTTATATTCCAGTGAGGGAGATAACAAAGATAAAGACTTGTGTTTGATTCCTGCCCCTTATATGTCTTTTCTGGGATCCTTGGCAAGACACTTTCTCAGTGCTCCTTTTTGTTGTACAGTCCTGTCTGACTCTTCCTGACCCTGTGGACCAACTCTCTAAAAGTATAAATTCCAGGTCAGAGTCTGATTTGCATTGGTAGAAGGAGTTCCCTCACTGGTAGTTCCCTATACCAATAAAACCCCAAGTTTTGTCCAATCTCCATCACCCTCCCCTCCAAAAAATATATGATCAGAGCTATATAGCAATAGAATGGGCCATCTTGCTAAGTTGGTGGCTCACCATCACTGGATGTATTTAAGTGTAGGATGGATTGATCTTCTTTCCAGGGATGCTCTGGAAAGGGTTTCCATCCTATGTGAGAACTTATAGGAGCTATCCTCCCAGATCCCTTCTAACTTTTAAGATTGTGTATTCTTCATATGCAGAATGAGTACATTTTCTGAGTGAACAAAAATGATAGTATCCAAACTTTTCATTCTACAACATTGACTCTTCTCAAATGTAAGATTTTATTTTGGGTAGTACCTTTCAAGAAGAACGTATTCCCCAAATGACTGCCATTGATGATCAAGCGAAAGGAGGGAAACATGAAGAAGGAAGAAGTAGAGAGGGCTTAATAAATGTTAGCTGGTTTTGAGAAATACAGAGGGGGGGAAAAAGAGATTTTCTGGTGAGAAAATTATTGAATTGCTAGGTGAACAAATATGTAGAAATGTTTATGGGCAAGTACACACACACACACAATCTACATCAAGGGATCTATGGAGTGAAAAGTCCTGCTTAGACAGATGTCATGTTGTAGAAAGAGAGGAAGAATTCTGTTGCTATATTAGTCTAGGATAGGGAAGAAGGTGGGAAGAGAGAATAAAAAAGAACAACATTGTTTAGAAGACGGTTACCAGGAACAGCAAACTCTTTGGCAGGTTTTAGAGCTTCATTTGCTGCATGCCTGAAATCTGTTGTCAAGAGTGGGTGCATTCATCGAACTTTTAAAAAGCTTTTAGTACCTCAACTGAAAAATTAATTTTCAATATAGACTCAGGGTGAGACTAATAAAAAAAGGCTTCTTTGTTTAATGCTTTGAGGTGCACTTCTCTGGATCTTGGGAGGATGGGATCACTGAGTCAAAGCTAGTCAGAGAAAAGTCAATGAGGTCATTGCCCTGACAAGGTTGGCATGGTCTCAGCTGCCAGGAATGAGGAGCTGCCTCAGCCAATGTGACATTACTGACTTTTGTTAGGATGGGTTGAGTTCTCTGGGGCCCCTCCAGACTGTGACAGGCAGGGTGTTCCATGACATCTGTCCTCACTTTATAGATTTCAGTTTGTAAGGGTTTCCAGTGATTTTGTTCTTCTTAGTTAGTATGTCTGAAATGTGAGTAAGCAGCTACCAGGCAGGGATAGGGGTGGAGTTGGGGATGGTGGCTCTGGCCTCATGGTCTGAACAGCTTCCCAACTCAAAACTTGGACAGTGAGGATAAATCCCAAGTGCATATAGAATATATTATCTACTTTTTATGATGTACAAAGTATTCAAAGATGATGGTGTTAATCCACTGTTAGGTCTCTGATACCTCACGTGGGGAGGAGACTCCTAAAGAGGGTCGTTGATATTCCACGTGAGATGGACGGGTTGAACCGATCATCAGCTAACAGGAGTGCACTAGGTCGATCACCTGGAGGCAGCTGCACCTGCTTACAATAAGCAGGATAATCTCTCCGCCTTTGGGGTGAGACACATTGGCTCGCTGTGGCGAGGGCATGGCCAGGGGAGGGGCCCTAAGGGGCCCTGGAGAACAGGCAACTCCGAGGCAGGGGCAGTTCGGTGGAGCTAGGTCAGTCGAGTCCAGCCAGGCCAGTCCAGTCCAGTCCAGTCCAGCCACACTAAGATAGAGGATGAACTCTCAATAAAAACTAGAAGCAAGTCCTGTGTCCTGAGTTTCTCTGTGTAGCTGTTTCTCCCGGAGTGGACCGGGAGCCGGGGATGCCCGAGGCCTGTTGAGGTGGGTATAGGTAAGC
>JAQQSW010014621.1:0-12067 GCA_028646575.1 Pseudocheirus occidentalis | reverse complement strand
TCCTATCCTTTCCTTTCCTTTTGTTTTGTAAAGAAGGATTATAAATGATGGATTGATCAGCGGGAAAGAGGAAACAAAACATGAAAAAGAAACAAAGAAAGTAGTTTGTTTCAATCTGCACTCAGATTCTGCATCTCCATCAATCATGAATCTCTTTTGGAGTTGTCCTATAACCTCATATTGCTGAGAGGAGCCCAGTCTGTTGAAGTTAGCCGTCACACATATGTTGTGTCTGTGATTGTGTACAAATTTCTCCTGGTTCTGCTCTTCTCATTCAGCATCAGTTTACATTGTCTCTCCAGGTTATTATCAAGTCCGTCTGCTCCTCATTTCTTACAGCACAGTAGTATTCCAATACATTCATATACCACAACTTGTTCGGCCACTCCCCCAATTGATGGGCATTCCCTTGTTTTTCAGTTTTTTGCCACCATAAAAAAGGGCCACTATAAATATTTTTGTACATACTGGTACTCTTCCCACTTCTCTGATCTCTTTGGGATACAACCCTAGAAGTGGTATTGCTGGGTCAAAGAGTAGGCACTTCTTTATAGCCCTTTGGACATAGTTCCAGATTGCTCTCCAGAATAGCTGGATGAGTTTGCAGCTCCACCAACAATGCATTAGTGTTCCAATTTTTCCACATCCTCTCCAGTATTTATCATTTTGCTGTTTTGTCATCTTAGCGAGTCTGGCCAGTGAGATGTAGTACCTCTGCCCAGGAGTTCCACTACAAATCTTGGGAAGCCTCTTTGTCTCACCAGGACTCTGCCCTTAGACCCAGACACTGGGCATCTCTGTTTGCTGGGGGATTTTTTCTGAAACTCCAGGTGCTAACAAAGAATAATAGGGAATGACCTATTTGGTTTGCTTTTCTCTAATCACTAGTGATTTGGAACATTTTTTCATATGCTTATGGATATCTTTAATTTCATCTTCTCAAAACTGCCTGTTCATATCCTTTGACCATTTATCAGTTGGGGAGTGGCTTGTATTCTCATAGATTTGACTCAATTCTTTGTATATTTTAGAAATGAGGCCTTTATCAGAAACACTGGTTGTAAAAATTCTTTCCCAATTTTCTGATTCCCTTTTAATTTTGGTAACATTGGCTTTGTTTGTACAGAAACTCTTCAATTTAATATAATCAAAATTATCCATTTTGCATTTTATAATGCTCTCTAACTCTTGTTTCATCATGAAGTCCTCCACTCCATAGATCTGACAGGTAAAATATCCCTTGCTCTCCCAGACTGCTTACAGTATCAACCTTTACATATAATATTATATATATATATATATATATATATATAACATATATATATATATAATACCTAGATTATGCACCCATTTCGACTTCATTTTGGTGTATGGTGTTAAGATATTGGTCTATGCCAAATTTCTGCCATACTAAGTTCCAGTTTTCCCAGCAGTTTTTGTCAAATAGTGCATTCTTATCCCCCAAACTGGAGTCTTTGGGTTTATCAAACAGTGGATTACTATAGTCATTGGCTGCTGAGTCTTGTGTACCCAATCTATTCAATTGATCTACTACTCTATTCCTCAGCCAGTACCAAGTAGTTTTGATGACTGCTGCTTTATAATACAGATTAAAATCTGGGATGGCTAGGCTATCTTCCCTAGCCTTTCTTTTCATTAGTTGGCCTTGATATTCTGGACCTTATGTTCTTCCAAATGAATTTTGCTATTATTTTTTCTAGGTCTATGAAGTGATTTTTTTGTAGATTGATTGGTATTGCACTAAATATGTAATTTAATTTAGTTAAGATTGTCATTTTTATTATATTAGCTCGACCCAGCCACGAGCAATTGATGTTTTTCCAATTAGATCTGTTTTTATTTGTGTGAAAAGTGTTTTGTAATTGTGTTCATTAGTCCTGGGTTTGTTTTGGCAGGTAGATTCCCAGATATTTTATAATGCCTACAATAACTTTAAATGGAATTTCTCTTTCTCTTGCTTCTGGATTTTGTTAGAGATATACAGGAATGCCAAGGATTTATGTGGATTTATTTTATATCCTGCAACTTTGCCAAATTTTCAACATTAATTTCCAGAAGATTTTGAGTTACGAATTTTCTCCCCGACTTTCCTCTACTCCCCACCCCAAGATAGGGAGCCTACTGAATACCCCTTCCCCCATCTGCTCTCTTATATCCTTCCGCATTCCACCCCACAACTTTCTAGTAGGGCAAGATGGATTTCTATACCCCAGTGCCTTTATATCTTACTTCCCATTTGCATATAAAAGAAACAATTTTTTTTAACATTTGATAATAAGCAGTTCTTAAAGGACAAACACAATTTCTGAAAGAAATTTAGCCTTTCAAGAAGCATGTGAAAAACTGCTCAGATTCTTTAATAATTGCAGGTGATGATATGAGAACAGGAAAAAGGAATTTTTAAAAGGTAAAAGGTGGGCATCAGAAAGTCCCTGTGGTGAGTGGTACTACAAGATGGCACAAAGCTAAAGCTGTCAACAGCAAGCATAAAAATGAACGAGCTCTACCCTCCTTTGAGGTGAGAGCCAGCGTCACGGAGGAGGAAGCAGAACCAGAAGAGCACCGCCGCTGGGCCTGGCTCCCCAAGCCAACAGAGCTTGTCCTGACTCAAAGGCTCAGTATTCTGTACCCATCACATCAGGGAGGGGAGGAGAGAAGGAAGGCCACGGGGGCCAGCCTGGAAGGGGAGACATATAGGAATGCCGAGGATTTATGTGGTTTTATTTTATGTCCTGCAACTTTGCCAAATTTATTATCTCAAGAAGTTTTTTACTTGATTCTCTAGGATTCTCCAAGTATATCATTATATCATCTGCAAAGAGTGATAGCTTAGTCTCTTCTTTGCCTAATTTGCAGGAATGTGAATCCAGGAAGAAAGGGAAGATGTGAGGGTGTCCCCAGAGCCACGTCCTCAGCCAGCAGCAGCCTTCAGATGGGGAGGCTGGGGGTCAGGACGGTGGGGCTGAGCAGGGTGCTCAGGACATCGTGTCCCAGGGAGAGCTGGAGAAGGAGGGGGGCGGAACAAAGGCCTCGCTCAGTGCCGGCTCCGGGCTTCCTTCCCCCACCCCCCAACTCCCAGAGCTCAAAAGGGCCCTTCTTCCACAGAATAGAGTCTGATTCAGCCCTCTGACTGCAGTCCTGAATCAGGATGTCTTCCCCAGGCGTGGAGGGAATGCTAAAGTCAGCTGTCCTGGAGGACTGAGGCAGACAACCGGGCCAGAAGGGTGGGAATGGGGTGTGTGGGAGGGAGTGCCCTGGGGCCTCCCTGGGTCTCCCACCTCTCCAAGGTTTCTAAGATTAGAACCAGGGTCTTGGACTCCCATTTTAGGGCTCTGTCCATTTCTGTTTCCTAATATCTTTCCTACCCCCCCCCCATTTCTGCCTGGGGTTCTATCTTCCCCAAGGCTTAAGGAATCATACACAGGTAAGAAATTAATTAGTCCAGTCTAGACACAGATGGGGAAATTGAGGCACAGGGAGGAAACAGAACCTGGCTAAGATTCCAAAGAGTCCAGGCTAAAATCCAGGGCACTGGCTCCTGACTTCGCCACAGGATTCTTTCCACTCTGCCTCGATTTTCCACTCATTCATTCAGCACGGTAAGTATCTCTTGGGGGCCCAGACCGGGCCTCTACTCAACTTTTCAGGAGGAGAAGGGAGGAGCAGACCAGGGCCTGGCTCACAGTCTGGGTAGAAGATGAGACTCAGAGGTCAGTCAGAGCCCAGAACAGGACAAGAGGTGCTCCATGGCTCAGACTCAGATCCAGAGAAATCAGAGAAGAGGGAACTCATGCTGGGGTGGAACAGTCAGCCTTCCACTTCTCAGGCTGGGTCCTGAAGAGTGCTGAGTGCCAGGAGTTATGGGGTTGAGGGATGCCCCAAATCAAAGGACATGGCTAGGTCTGTGCCAGTGGATGTGAAGGCAGAGCTGCCTTTTAAACACTTGGAGTGGGGTGTGTGTGTGTGTGTGTGTGTGTGTGTGTGTGACCCTATAAATTCTTCTGGTTTGGGGTAAAGGGGTCCAGGAAGCCTAATTAATCAATGCTTGGCAATGGACTGATTCAGAGTTTTTCTTCTTCCTCCATGGGGTGCTAGTGTCACAATGGACAGAGCCCTAAAATGGGAGTTCAAGACTCTGGTTCTAATCTTAGTCGCTTGTGTGACTCCTGGAGACTTCAATTTTTGCCTGCTTATAGTGAAGAAGTTTAGACCAACTATTCTCAGTGTTCTATTGGGCCCTCAAAATAATGCTGAATGACCAAAGATTTAGAAGACTTTGGGCATAATCTAATCCAACACCCTTATTTTACAACCCAGAGGCACACAGCCAGGAGATATCCCAGGCAGCACAGGCTCTCTCTCTTCCCCAGGCACCACTCACTGAGCTCTGAGTCTGTCTCAGACCAGGAAAGCCCCCAGGGGTATGTTCCCCAGGTCAGGACGTGAACCAGAACAGAACCATGTTCCCTAGGCTTGAAACTTCTCTCCATAGCTGGCTTAGTGTCCAACCATCCACCCATTGGGCCCTGAGTAAAGTGTTTGCCAACCTCTCTGCATTTTCCCAGTCTTAGTTCCTATCCCCAGGTGAAAATTGGCTTCCTGCTTTTCTTGAGTCGGGACTGGCAGTGGGAGGCAATTCTAATAAGTCAAGTTAGCCATCTGACCCTGGACAAATGGTCTCTCTCACCTGTGGCATTCTCAGCTGAAAATGGAAATGCGCTATATGAATGAGCCCCTTCATGTCCCTCCATCTATCCTACCAATGTAAACACCTCAGATGTATTAGGGTTAGTGCGAAAGTTCCTTGTAAAGAAGGAGGGCCGGAGGAAGGGATGATGTGTGTGGACCTTGGTAAAGGACCACATCCTTAATTTTGGCCCAGTAGGTCTGGACACATAGAAAGGATAGCACTCAGAAAAGAGGGCTGTCCTCCAGGAGGACCAATGACCAACACCAACAATGTTATTGGCCATTAAGCGCCCCACACACCAGAGAGGGACAAGCAGTGAAGTGTGAGGTCCCAGGGGAAGGCCAGAGTGTAAGTGACTTCTGAAGTCAGAAGCTATGGTAGGAGTCGGAAGCTGGAGCCACTGGACCAAGCCCATACAGCAAGTAGGGGTGTTCTCTGGAGTAGCCCACCCATATCCCCTATGGTTTATCCCATGCTTCTCGGTCTGCAAAACTTAGCTTTGTGGGGTGAGGATAGAATCAGGACAAACAACGTCTGCAGGGGCCAAGGAAGGAGAAGGGAAAGAGGTCTGAGGAGTCCCGAAAGCCACATGCCCCCCCAGAAGCAGTCAGAGCTGACCCTGAGGGCTCAGGTGCCCCAAAATAAACTTTGTGTTTCGACCTCAGGGGAAATAATCAAGTTTTTGTTCCTTAAACTGCTTTTCATCAAGAATCAGAACCTTTCTAAGCTTCTTTCTTCTAACTCTAGCCCAGAAATGAAACTTAGGCCTGGTTTCTAAAGCCGGAGGGGACCTGGGATGAAAAGGTCATGCCCAGGCAGCCCTGGGCTATGGCCACGTCCACAAAATAGCCATGGAGGCTTCTCTCCTCCTTCTCTGGATGCTGAGGGCCCCATTTCAGTGCCCCCTTCCAGAGAAACAGAGGAGGAGCAGCACAGAGCTGGGCCCTCAGGGAGCTCCCAGGTGGGGACTTTGGGGAGGAAGGGAAAACTGGACTAGGTGGGATTATCTGGGCTGGTTAAGCAGTCTCTGAGCTCCACTCCTCTGAAATTCTCTAATCATGCACCCTAGGGCACAGTCTTAGAGGCTGATGTTCTGTTTGCTTGGAGCAGTCCCAGAAGGTTTTTTGGAGCAGGATGGAGTTGAGTCTGGAAGGGGCACACAGAGATGGCTAAGGAGGAGGGGCCAGCATTCCAAGTCAAGGGGTCCCTTCTGAGGAAAGGGGAAGGTCAAGGCTTATGAGGAGAAAGGAGTCAGAGAATGGAAGGGAGAGCCCTAAATGTCCTGTTCTAGGTTCTGCCGGAGATAGGAGGGAGCCCCTGAAGGTAGAGGGAGGAGGGTGGCAGACCTTCTGTGTGGAGAAGAGGGCCCATTAGGAGGCTGTCTTGGAGTCTTGGAGAGAAGCAGTGAGGATGAGCCAGGCTGATGGCCCCAGGCCTATGCCCAGGGTCCATCTCTTCCACATCCTCTGCCTCTTGGGGTCCTTCTTCTAGCCCTGGGCACCAGGGTACATGGGGAGGGGTGAAGGGAGGGAGGACTAGACACCAGACCTGAGGTCTTCAGGAAGATCTGAGTTCAAATGTGACCTTGGGATGCATAATCCTGGGCAAGTCACTTAACCTGTGCTTCAGTTTTCTCATCTGTAAAACAGGGATAACAGCAGCATCTACGTCTTAGGGTTGTTGTGTGGATACGAAGAGATTATATTTGTGAAAAGCTTAGACAGCTCTTAGTAGGTGCTTTAGAAATACTGGTATGTAAACTTCCTTGTGAACTTTGAAGCCCCAAGTGAATGCTGGACACTATTATTGAAGAAGGAGAAGGGTCTGGGGACCATTTCATTTTAGAGCAATGGGAGAGGGAAGCGAGGGGAGGAATGGAGTGGGGGAGGGAGGGAGGGAGAGAGAGAGAGAGAGAGAGAGAGAGAGAGAGAGAGAGAGAGAGAGAGACTGGGTGAGGAGAGAGAGAACCCCAGAACAATTAATGCCTGGGGCAAGGGGCTGTCCCTTCCCAGGCCCCCTGGGCTCACCCCTGCCTCCACAGTCAGGTCACCAGGGCTTTACTGAGGTCGTGGGACAGAATCAGGCTTAGACCTATGTGTGGGGAGTGGGGAGTGGAAGTCTCGGTGTCTGGGCTCCCCTCTGCAGAGGACACTTTTGGCTTTACTGGAGAGTAACAGATGAAGGATAAAATAGCCAAGTGGTCACGTCTACAGTCCAACCTCCCTGCTTCACCCTGGGTAAGGGAGAGAGAGCTTTTGGGGCTTATTCAGGGAGCCCCAGATTCCCTCAACAGTGCTGGGGGATGGGGAAAGGGTGAGTGTAGGGGAAGAGGGGAAAGGGAATGTGTACACACAAAAACACATGGTCCCTCCTCCCCCCAGAATTCACACCCAGAGAGAATTTCTCAATGGGCACTTCCCCCATAAGCCGCTTCCGGAAAGGGTTTATGAAAGTCACACATACACAGGCGGGCACATGACTTCCAGCATCTCACAGCCTTTCCTGGCAATTGTCCCCTGCCCCCCTCCCCAGCTGGGCTGCCCACCCGCCTGCTCCTGTGCCCATCCTTCTCCTGCCATGTCCTAATTCCTCCCCCACCATCTGCTCCTTGTTTCTGTCTGTCTCCCCCCTTTCTATCCCCCATTTCCATCTCTGTCTCCCCTGTCTTTACCCCTTGTTTCTGTCTGTGTCTCCCCCCTCTCTGTCGCCTGTTTCTGTCTCTGTGTCTCCTCCTTTCTGTCCCCTATCCCTGTCTCTGAACGTGCTCCCTGACCCTGTGGCTCTCCTCGTCCCTGTCTCAGGCACTGGCTCTGGCTCTGTCCCTAGAAAGGAAAGGATGCCCTGCCCCCTGTGCCACTTTGGCCCCCTCCCTTTTCCCCTGCGCCAGGTTGAGGAGATGGGTCCGAGGAGGGTCCCTTTCTGCTCCTGGGGCTTCAGGGAATGAGAAGGGGCCTGGCTCCTGATAAGTCTAGTGATTGCACAAGCCCAGGGCAGGCTCCCAAATCGGAAACTCGTTAGCTAATGTCCTCCCTGGCTGTGTGTTTCCAGTAAGTGCTTGGGGGCCGGTGGGGATCCAGGGAAGGCTCTTGGCCCCAGGTGCAGGGCTCGGGTCCAGATGGCACCTCCTCCCCTCCCCTTCCCAGGGGGCAGAGCTGGGCCTCAGCCCAGTTAAGCACCTACTGTGTGCCAGGGGTGCCTCGGATACCCATAGGAAAGGAAGACAGTTCCTGCCCTAGGGGAGCTTACAGTCCGATGGAGAGCCGGTGGAGAAGTCAGCCAGAGAAGATCCGGAGAGAAATGAGCTGTCTGAGCTGGGATCTCCAGTGCCAGGGGCCAAGGGTGGTGATGGAGCAGAGTGCCAAGGCTGCTGAGATCTGACCAGTGCTGAGGTTATTCTGTAAGGAGCTTCCTGGGCCCGGGGGAGAAGTCAAGCAGAGAATCCTGAGGTGGAGGGTGCAGCCCAGAGAGAAATGAGGCTTCTACCCCACTCCTCCCTCTCTGGGGCCCCAGCAGGTGAAGCCATCCAGCAAAGAAGAAAGGGTGAATGGAGGCTTGCTGAGGGCAGGCACAGAAAGGCTCCTTGAAATGAACTGAAGGCCTGGAGGAGACTGAGAGCTTGGAGGCTTGCAGGGAGGGATGTTTAAGGCTGGATTGGCAAGCTGGAGCTGGGTTCCCAACGGCCTTGAACCCCAGGATGAGGAATGCTGGGCCGCTACTATCCCCAGCAGACTTTCACTGACACCTTGGCTCAGAGCTGAAGAAGAAGCCATACCAGAAGCATCCCAGAGCTCTGAGATGCTTTGACCCCCAGGCTCCAGGAGTCCCTTGAGTGTACCAATCCCTTCTGCAGATTTCCTGACCAAGTGTCATTAAGTCTTTTCTGCTTCATTAGCCAGCAGTAATGATGTTCTCTCTGCCAGCAGGTGGAATGGGAGGCTCCCAGAATGAGGACAACTCCGAGGGCTAGATGGACCACAGAGGCCATCAGAGACCAGCCCCTTCATTTTGTAATGAGGAAACTCACTCTGGGTAGCCAGTGAGATTTAAAATCCGGTTTTCCATTAGCTGGCCCTTTTCACTTTATTTCTATCATCCAATCAAGGAAGACTTCCTGGAGGCAGTGACTGTAGACATCCTTTCTGAAAGCAGGACCAAGAGAGGAAAGGGTTACTATTCTGTGACCCTGGGAAAGGCACTGAACTTTGCCTCAGTCTACCAACTGTACAGAGAGGATAATGGCAGCACCGGCCTCATGGGGTTGTTGTCAGGCTGGAATGAGATAATATTTGTAATATGCTACACAGTAGGCACTATTATGAGAATTTATTCCTTCCCCAGACAATTGGAATCATTATCATCATCCCTCCATTTGGATTCTGATGGCCTGGTTTTAAATCCCAATCTAGCTCTGAGACTTTGGGGAAGTTCCTTACCTCTCTTGGGCCTCAGTTTCCCTCTCCATAAAAGACTAGAGTCTTAGTCTTTAGTCTTAGTCTTAGTCTCTAAATGTTCCCTGCCCTAAGACAAAAGGCACCTTCAGATCTAAATCTAATACCTTGTGATCAGATAGAGACCCTGCAGAGCAAAATGGGGAAGGGGTGAGAAGTCTAGACCCACCCACCCCACCATCAGCCCATGGGTCCAGGGCAGCCAAGGCTGGCTTCTCAGGGAGCTGAGCCCTATTGAGGCTCCCAGGCTGGTCCAGGACAGTGAAGCTTCCTGGCCCACTTTCCCTGTCCTGAGGTGTCCTCCTTTCCTAGCCGGGCCCCAGCCCTGGTTCTAGCTCATTGTCTCCCCAAAGAACAACAGGCAGTTGGAGTAATTCATGAGATCCAGCCACAGCAGGGCTAAAAATACACCCTCATTGGGCTGGCTGCTATTCTTGGCTGCGGAGGCCTCGAAGGCTCTGCCTCCGCTAGCACAAATTCTCAACCTCATTCGAGTGGACTCGGCGCCAGAGTTGGCTGGGTACCAACCTGGGCAAGGAAGTCATGTATTCAAATTGAGGCATGGAAAACGGTCCAACACAATCTTTATCCTAGACACCAGAGACCTGAGTTTAGAACTCAATCCAGACTAGAACCCAGGACCCAGAACTCAGTCTAACCTAGGTCAAAGATCCCAGGACCCCAAGCCCAGAGCTTAACCCAGTCTAGAGTCTAGAAATAGAGCCCAGTACACAGTCCAAGCCAATGTCTAGAGTCTAGAGCACAACCCAGGCTGGAGTTCAAAGTTCAGAGATCCCCTTCCTCTGTCCTTTCCTCCTGGGGCCATTGTGGACAAAGATTCAAGAGCCAAATAAATGTGAGCAGAGGCTCTTCTGAGCACTTTCATGGTGCTTTTACTTCTAGTAACATGCTATTACTTCTCAGGGGAGCCCCCAACCTCCCAATCTGTGAGATGGGGGAGTGGACAAGGTGGCTTCCAAGGTCTCCCCCACAACTTCGAAGCAGCAGCTCCGAGTCTACCTTGGTCCAAGGCATTCATCTGGAGGCCCTTACTGGTGGTGCCTCAGTCTGGGCCCCTCCTAGGAGCAGGTATACTAAGAAGCAACATGAGCCCAGGAGGAACCAACTTCGGGTTTTCCAGCTGAAGCTGGGATCTTTCTCTTCTTTGTTGGAAAGCCCAAACTGCCTCTGAGAAGAGCACCCAGGATCTGCTGAGAGGGACACAGGTTGGCCTCTCCTCCCAGCTAAAAAATAGTCAGCCTGAGGGAGGCCCTCACTGCCCAGGGTTTGGTGGGATCATGAGTCTATAAGCCAACCCCCTTCATTTCACAGAGAAGGAAACCGAGGGCCAGAGTGGGAGCAGGACTGCATCCTGACAGTGGGCCAGGCAGCATCTCTCAAGGTTGTTGGTGTAGCCAACCCAAGTAGCCAAGCAGCCCAGCATCCCCGGCCCTGCAGTGTGATGCTCAGAGGTACCTGGAGACGTGTGGGGTGGCAGCCACCAGGGGATGAGAGTCAAGAGCATTTGACATCTGAGCCAGCTCTCCTGGTTGCATTGCTAATCTTTGCTTCCCTTGATGTTTTCCTCTTGAATTCATGGTCAGCAGGTTTGGTTTGACAAAACACATTGGTGGGGGCTCCTGAGAGAGCTTCTCGAAGACAAATGATTCACCAGATCCACAGACCATATTAAGAGGACCCAGGCTGTGGCCTTAGGGTCCAGCTCAGGGCTCTGTGTTTAGAAGACACTTAATAAATATCATAAAGGGTTTTAATTCTCTTCTTCCAGGGCCTAGGGATGGTCTCTATTCATTGGGAAGCCTTCCTGATCCCTCTCACCTCCTCACCAAAGGAGAAAGTTGACCTTGACTTTTTCAGCTCCAGAGTACTTTCCCCTGTCTTCCTCTCCCTCCACCCCAAAACCCCTTGTATCATACTTTTATGTATGCGGAATCAGCCACTGCTACCACACGCGCGCGTGCACACACACACACACATACACACACACACAATGTCTTTTTCTGTATTTTTTATACCCAACACTGGACCCTGCACACAGCAGGCCTCTGGCAAATGACAATCTTGAGCCTTTTTAATTTCAGGATCATAGGCTATAGAGCTGGGAAGGACTTCAAAGGCCTTAAATTCATTTTACAAAGAAGGGGACTGAGGCCCAGGAATGGGCAAGAACTGGATGAAATCTTCTTTTCCCCCTAGGTAGAGCCCCTTGAAGCAGCCACATTTTGTGGAGACAAAAGGGCAGGGTGCAGGAATCTACATCAGGCCCTTCCCCTGAGGAAAGCCTGAGGCAGCCTCTCAAGGAGCTCCCAGACTAAGGGACAGAGGAGGGGCATCATGGGCCTGGCCCCCAGCAGTCAGGGGCTTCCCAGGCTGGGGATTATTCCCAATTTATCCGGGGTCTATTTTTTTGTCCATAATTGTTTGCTTGTTCTCCAATTTATTGTGAGCCCTTCGAGGTCAGGGACTGTCCCTGGCCTTTCTTTGTATCTCTACTGCTAAACCCAAGACCTGGAACACTATAGGCACTAAATGAATGGTCATTGACTGACTACCTGGAGAGATGGAGAAGGAGCTGACCAGGCCCCACTCTGGGCTACCCCCAGGTCTGTGTGGTTGAGGACAGTCACCCTGGGCAGCCCTTACAGGACACAGCTTGTGGTCCCCAGCTTAGATGCTGGAATTGTTGATAGTTGGCTGGCCTTGTTGGGTGGACGCCGTGCTGTCTACACTTATGACATAATTGTATGAGCATGTAGCTTTGCAGGAAGCCCCATCAGGCATCATCCGTGACACTCAGAGCCGAGAGAAGGGTCCTTCTACTTTTCTAGGGACTGGATTACAAAACCCTGTGACTTTGAGGGTCAGGCAGTTCCCCATCTTTTTTTTT
>JAQQSW010014620.1:0-12068 GCA_028646575.1 Pseudocheirus occidentalis | reverse complement strand
TTGGGCTGGTGGGTGGGGGAAGGATGAGGAGAAAATTTGAAACTCAAAATTTCATGGAAAGGAATGATGTAAACCAGAAAATAAATAAATGAATAAAGAAAAAGAATGATACAATAATTATTTGTTAATAATAAAAAAAAGAAGAGGCTGACTGATCATCAATAATGTTGTAGTAGTGGGGAGGCTAAGTGGTGCAGTGGATGGAGCACCAGCCCTGGAGCCAGAAGGACCTGAGTTCAAATCCTTCCTCAGATGCTTGACACACTTACTAGCCATGTGACCTTGGGTAAGTCACTTAACCCCAATTGCACTACCTTCTCCCCTCCAAAAAAATAAAAGCCAAAAAAAAATGTTGCCGTAGAAACTATTTTTGGTCATGACGGCTGGGGTTCTAACTCTGATTCTGAGATTCTATGAAGGATGAGGCATCACTGTTATAACTGGACCTCAAATCTCAGTCTCTGGAATGCAAGACCACTGTTTCTTACCTGTCAGCCTAATCTTGGCATCCTGGACATTTCTAATATGACGCTTTTTCTCCCAACTAAACCCAGGTTTTAACAATGTCCATAACTTTTAGCTTAGATCCATATCAAATTGTCCAGTTATAAAATGCTGTTAACTTATTTTTCCTCACAATAGCCCTCTGAGATAGGTTGATTGAATATTATTATACCCATTTTACAGATGGAAGACTATGACCTAGAGAGATGAATCCTCTTGGACTGTAATGGTAGCGTGGCCATGGTACTTGTAGTGGTAGTGGTAATGGTAATTAGGGATCATTATATAGCACTTTAAGGTTTACATAGCTCTTTATCTGTGTTATTTTTGTTGACTGATTGAGATTTGATCCTCACAATAACCCTAGGAGATAGGTATCATTGTCCTGATTTTATAGATAAGGCAACAGGTATTCAGAGATATGAAGTGACTTGATTATTATTCTTATAATTCTAATTTTATTTTTATCAACTACATGTAAACACAATTTTTTAAACATTTTTTATTTTGAGTTCCAAATTCTTTCTCCCTCCCTTCCCTCCCCACTCCCTGAGAAGGCAAAAATTTGATATTGATCATACATGTGTAGTCAGGCAAAACATATTTTCATAGTAGTCATGCTTCAAAAGAAAACAGAGCAAAAATAAGAATAATGAAAGTTTTTAAAAGAATACTTCAGTCTACATTTATATGCCATCAGTTCTTTCTCTAGATGTAGATAGCATTTTTCATCATAGGACCTTCAAGACTGTCTTGGATCATTGTATTGCTGAGAACAGCTAAGTAATTCACAACTGATCATCTTAACAATATTTCTGTTACTGTGTATACCATTCTCCTGATTCTGCTCATTTCACTTTGCATCAGTTCATGTAAGTCTTCCCAAGTTTTCATGAAATGATTTTTACCCATGGTCACACAGTTAATAAGTGTCTAAGATGGGGTGTGAAACCAGGTTTCTCTTGACCACAAATACAGTATGCTGTCTTCTAGAGCTGCTAGGACTGAAGAAATTTGTTACTCTTCTGTCAACTTGGTTTTTTTTTGGAGGGCAGTTGGGGTTAAGTGACTTGCCCAAGGTCACACGGCTACTTTTTTTGTATGCGTGTTAAGTGTCTGAGGCTGGATTTGAACTCAGGTCCTCCTGACTCCAGGGCCAATGCTCTATTCACTGCGCCACCTAGCCACCTGTCAACTTGTTGATAAGCCTTTCCATCTTGGCAAAGCTGGTCGTGAGGTAGTTAACACACTGTCCATCACTAAGCCCATGTTCAAAGCCTTTCCAGTTAGTTAGGACCAGAAGGACTTAATTCAGCTGGCACAAATTTCAAAACCCCAGTTACCTCCAGGTCACTATAAACCATCAGCATTAGACTTGACTGGGGAGAAGAAGGAAGGAGTTTGCTTTGCTTTATACAATAAAGAAAACCTAGTTTGGAAGAGATATCTTATTTAAAGATATACCTCACTTTATACAACTGAAGCTCTTCAAAGATGTGAAATTCAACAAATACTTGAAAATTTAAGTATTCTTGAGAATTTATGTATCTGGGGTGAGGATGGGGGCCAGAAAAGAAGCAAGTATGAAAATAAAAGGAGACACAGTCCCTACCTTTAAGGAGATTATAATTTAGTTGAGGGTGGATGTGGTTAGTACAAGAGCAACTGTAATACAAGATAGAATGTGATCAGGGTCATAAGAGAATATGCAAATACACAAAGTGATTTCTACAGTGTGTTGGTGGAGGTGGCAAGGTAAAAGGGACTCCCAGTATCAATATTCCTTCCACTTTGGCAGATACCCTCTCCTTTCTCTCCTGGTAGACAAGTCGTGGAGGTTAAATGACTTGCTTGGGGTCACTTTGTTAATAAGAACCTGAGTTAATAAGGTCTTAAGTTTGGATTTAAATCTGTTTCTTCATGAGGCTGAGTTCAGCATGGTATTTACTATGTCACAACAGGCAGGAATGTGATGGAGCCATCTGGAGCCAACTCAGGAGAAACAATTATTAAATTTTCAGTGTGAGACTTTAAACCTCTGAAATCGTTAAACATTTATCAGCATACCCCTGCAACACAGGTACCAATATAATACCACAGAGGTCCAGAGAAAGTGTAACTCATATCTGGATCACAGATTTAGAAATCAAAGAGATATTAATAGCCATTTAATTCTATACCAGGTCAGTTAGGTGGTGCAGTTGATAAGAGTGATAGTCCTGGAGTCAAGGAGTTCCTGACTTTGTATCTGGCCTCAGCTATTTACTAGCTGTGTGACCCTAGGCAAGCTACTTAACCCTGCCTGCCTCAGTTTTCTCATCTGTAAAATGAGCTGGAGAAAGAAATGGTAAACCACTCTAGTATCTTTCTAAGAAAACCCCAAATGAGGTTACTAAGACCTGGACAAATCACTCTGATGTCTTTGCAAAGAAAACCCCAAATGGGGTCACAAAAAGTCAGAAATGAATGAATGATCAAACAACAACAACTCTACATTCCCTTTATTTTTACGGATGACTCAACAAAGGCCCAAACAAGTGTTCTTTACCAGGGTGGTTGGAGAGGGATGAGGAAAGGCTGCCTGAATGAAGTATACAGTTGAGAACTTCCATTGTAGAATCCTATTTCAAAAAGAGCAGAGTAATAACTATTAACATTATTGTTGTTGAGACGATTTCCATAAAGTGAGGAATCCACCAACAATCCATGTGGATTAAAGATCTGACTTTGCCTATATTGAGTTAAAGCCAAGCTCACATCCACAGTGCGTTAAGCATTCAGTCACTTGGACTTAGAATACAAATTATGGTTTTCTGCTTCTTCTAGAAACTTTTTTTTAAAGGAAGAAATGCCACCAAGAAAGTTTTCCCTGTTATTACAAAAAATAGCTTTCATTAAATAAGGAACAAAACCCAAATATTTTCTTGCTTGCCTAACTCTAAAAACACTTAACCGATTTTGCTCAGGTTTTACAAAATAATTCAGCCCTGGGTGGCAATGAACCGTGCATATTTTTAGTCTCAAAGGAGAATGTCTCAAAGCTATGAGGAAAGAAAAGGATTCATAATGAAAAGAGCTTGCAACCTTGCTATGCAAGTTTGCTTTACCTGCAACCACTGTGAACACCCTAATTATCAATATGACATTTTGCCACACTTCATCCACCAGAATAATGGAACACAAATTAGATATGAGTCTGCAAAGTTTCAAGTTTGGGCATGTGGGGAGAGGGTTGTGGGGGAGACAAATGCAATTTTATTTTCAATTTCTTTGCAGAAGCATTACCGAGAAATCAGAAAGGAGAGCATCTCCCTCAGAGAGGAGAATTATCAGCATAGCTCACATGTATTTATGGTAACTGCTATATTTTGTGTGGTGTTTTCCTACATAGCAGCCCCAGTGAGTGGGACTTTGTAAGTACTACTGTGTAAAGAACTATGAGGAAGCAGAAATTAGCAGAGGTGAAATGGCTTGACCACAATCATACTGCTAGCAACTAGAGAAGCAGAGAACAGAACCTAGGTCTTCCTATGACGAGATCCTCAGTGTAAAATGAAAGAATGCATTAGATGACTTCTAAAGTCCTTCCAAGCTCCAAATCCATGATCCAATCAAATATAATCAATATTTATTAAGTACCTACTATGCACCTTGCTAAGTGCTAGGGTATAATTCATCAAAAGAGTCTCTATCATCAAGGAATTCACAATCTAATGGCAGGAGACCACACAAAAGGAGACAAGAAAAGAGAGGATGGGGCAAATATGCCCATCATGGGGGCATGTTGTTCTGTGGAGTTGAACAAAGCAGAGCAGCAGATTCAGAGTGGAGCAATCTGAGGATTCTCATATAAAACTTGGCAACATTTCTCAGGTTCATTGAGCCTGATGGGAAGGGACCTCAAAGGTCATCTGTTCCAAGTTTAGTCAAATCATGGCTTATATTTATATCACCCCTAACAATGGCCACCCAGCTTTCACTCAAAACTTCATCCCTTACTCCCATTTCTATTTGTCATAACCAGGGTTTAGGTGATAAGCAAACCAAGCAAGGCAAAGTAAGACTCAAGATGAGGTCAAAAGGCAAAGGCAATCTACAGTGAGAAAGCACTAGATTTAGAGTTAGGAGACTTGAATTCAAATCCTTGCTCTCACCATAGTCATGTGAATATTGGGAGATCAGACCAAGATGAAAGGGTGGTATATTAGGATTATCCTTGTATAGCAGAAGCCAAAATTGAAGTGGACTTCAAGAGCCACAGTATCACTCAAAACAGGGGTGAGGGAGATGATTAATAGAAGTCCAAACATCAGCTCATTGGGATCAGGGAGATCTGATAGTAAGCAGGTGCTGGAGCACAAAACTTTGGAAGCTGGAGCAACTAAGGTGACCAGTAAACTAGGGGTGGGGAGAGAGATCAAGATATCAAGAGATCAAGAATCTAGTGCCTTCCTCCAGTTCTTTTTTCTTTTGTGGACTCAACTGTATTGCTGAGGTCATCTCTTTCACTATGTGACTGGAATACCTCTTTTCCAAATTGTTGTTTGTCCTTGATTTTCAAAGAGGATGAATGACATCATGGGGTGATGGCTTGACTCATATGTGAATGAATTGGATTTAAGTGAGGCAGAGGTACATAAAGTTGTCGGTCTCCTTTCTTCCAGAGTCATCAAAAGTCCACTGGCAGGAAAAAAAAGTCAAGATAACTGGCAACATCCTGGGATGCAGGGAATGACCTTTGCATCTTTGATATGACCAAGATTTAAGTGCTCCATAGTCCCTGCTTCACCCACCTGCATGGAATTGGAACTAATTGTTCTCATCTTCCCATTCTGCCAGAGGAAGTCTTCATGTGCTTGGGGTAGACATCCCTCTAACTCACCAAAGAGTCTGAGGCCTGTTCAATTATGCTCAACCTGGAGTAGCTCATTTGTTGAGATAATCTTATTGGGGTGTGGCCCCTGCACATGCTTCAGTTTCTTGGAGCCACAGCTGAGAGCCGAGTACCAGGCAAACACCAAAGGTAGATGGGCAGCCATGAAAAGGGTTCAGCAAGTCTTCACACCAGAGGTTCCAATCCTTCCTTTATAGCCCAGGCATACATAATTAGGATCACAGATCTTAGGATTATAGATATAGATTTAGAAGGGACCTCAGACACCATCTGGTCCAACTATTCCATTTTACAGATCAGGAAACTGAGGCTTAAGGAAGATAATTAGCTTGCTCAAGGTCACACAGGTAGAAATGGTTAGAGGTAAGATTTGACTCCAGAGCCAATGAATGGTTCTTTGATTCCAGAGTCAATGAACGGTCTTTCTATTGTACCATGCTGCCTCCCCACTTAACCTCAGCAGTGCCCTTTACTCTACTTCTTGTAATGCACATCATCATTAGTAGTCTGCTACAGTCACTTAGACCCACCATTCATCTTTCCATTGCTTTTGAGTCCCTTACAATTTTTATTCTTCCAAGATTTTGGACCACATACCATTGTAGGGCAAAGTTGGTATTAAAGAAGGAAGGCCTCGATAGTGGGGGAATGGGGGGTTGGAAACACTAAAAATGTTCTGTGATTCCCTTAATGTGATCAGGTCCACATTCCTATTCAATTGTCAGTCTAGACTATTGTCCATTTGTAATGCCTGCCCAAGAGTTATTGACTAGCTCAAGGGACTGCCCATTTCACAGTGCCATAATCTGAGCAACACATATACTTCATCTATTTTATTTTCTTATGGAGATTTCCAGTTTGATGTCTTTATGGTGATCATAGATCTCACTGAAGAGGCACTGCAGTGTTTTGGCATTCAATGAAATCAGAACAAAGTCATTTACAAACATCAACACTGTGAGAACCTCGGAATCCATAGGAAATTTCTTTCATTTCAACTTAGACTTGGATAATCTCCCAGACCTGGGCAAAAACTTTGTTAAGCATGCCTCCCTGGTTTATGCCTTGCTTGATGGTGATTCCCAGAGGCTCAGTGAACAAAGTTATCTCTGGTCTCATCTATCATAGAATCTTATATGATATTAACATATTCATATAATAAGCATCATGTTGAAAGAAAGCCTTCAAGGCTGTATTTTGCTCTGTTGAACAAAATGTTTAGAGGGTTTTTTGTTTTTGTTTTGTGTTTTTTTGTAATCAACAAACAATAAACACAGCAGGATCTCATATTCTTTATACTCAGTTAATTGTGTGACTGTGAAAATGTTGTCTGCTGTAGAAAATTGCCTGTTTCCTTATCATGTTTTTTTATCAGGGATAACCTTGATGAATTCAGAGACTAATCTCCTAAAGATTTTATACAATTGAGAGAGTAGGAGTGTAGGTCAATAGTTCAGCATGTCTTCTAGGTTAAAATATTTTTGTAATAAGATCATTCATGATCTTTTCTATCTTTTTGGAATCTCTTTTTCTTGAAATATTTTGAAAATTAGTTACCAAGTGCCTTTTAAGATTGTATCACATCTGACTTCCTCTCTCTCTCTCTCTCTCTCTCTCTCTCTCTCTCTTTCTCTCTCTCTCTCCCTCTCTCTCTCTCCTTCTCTCTCTCCCTCCCTCTCAACAAATTTGTATAGTGTGAGGTCCTAGCACATATACCAGGTCAGTCCTACTCTGGGCTACAGTAGTGCCCTATTGCCATCAACAACCCCCATTTCACCCCCAAATAAAAACAAATAAAACATATACATATATATATATATATATATACACACACACACATACATACATACATACATACATACATACATACACAGAAGGAGAGAGAGAGAGAGAGAGAGAGAGAGAGAGAGAGAGAGAGAGAGAGAGAGAGAGAGCCTGGTCCAGCTTTTCCTGTTTTCATCTTATTAAAGTAATTTCTGCTTCATCACATAGCACATTGGGTGCTGAGGTGGTGTAATCCAAATGTGGTGTTTTCACTGTTACTGATGAGAATAGATCTAGAGAGATACTGGCAAATCTATTCCATGTCACTTCTATTTATTGTCATCCTTTCAGTTTCATCTAAAAATGCTCTTGGTATGTTGTCGTTTATTTGCATCTCATCCCAAGCTTTCTACATGCTCACTTTCCCCTTTACTGTTTTTTTATGTATATTAAGAAGTACTGCTCATAACATTCTACCGTCCTCCTCTGCAATGTTTTACAAATGAGCTTGTACTCTAAATTGGTGTTGCCTTTGGTATTCACGTCTATTCAGCTGGCCAGGAGAGTGTTTGCTAACTAACACTTTGAAGGCTATTTTGAACTTAAGAAAATATCACTACTGCTTTACATAAATTTAGATTTCTATAAAAATAGTGATAATCAGAATCAATGTCTTAACCTTTATCCATTTCCCATTGGTCAGTGTCCACAGCTTGTTTAAACTGATTATACTGGAGCTCTTGTAGTTGCACTTAGTGTCTTCTTATCTTTATCCTTTTTTTGGAGGGGGGGAGGCAAGCAAGTGACGTGCCCAAGGTCACACAACTAGTAAGTGCGCCAAGTATCTGAGGCTGGATTTGAATTCAGGTCCTCCTGACACCAGGACCAGTGCTCTATTCACTGTGCCACTTAGTTGCTCTGCTTTATCCTTTCTTTAAGAGAAAGTATAATGTGGTTTGGTTCGAAGGGAACTGAACTTAGAAAAATACAACCATCATCCTTATAGTCACCCAGGCTTGTAACCTAAGTATCATTCTAAGCTTCTTATTTGTTCTCATCTCTCTATATACAATCAAACTTGTATAGATCTTACCTTCATAATATCTCTTGTATATTCTCCTTCCCTCCTCTGATAGAGCTACCACCCTGTTCCAGGACCTCATCCTCTCCCACCTGGTCTGTTATACTAGCTTCTGGTTGGTTTACCCGCCTCAAAACTCTTCCCACTCCAGTCTACCCTCCATTCAGCTATCAAAGTGATCTTCCTAAGGCTCAAGTGTGACCATGTCATCATCCAGTTCAAGAAATTCTAGTGGTTCCCTATTACATCTAGGACGAAATATAAAATCCTCTGTTTGATTTTTAAAGGCCTTCAAAATCCATTCCCTTCCAACATTTTAGGTCTTCTCATACTTCCCTCTCATGTACTTTGTGACCAAATGACTCCTTGCTGCTCTTTGCATATTACTCCTAACTCTGAACATATCCATTAGTTGTCCCTCAGTGGATGACATTCTTTCCCTTCTCACCTCTGTCTCCTAGCTTCTTTCAAGCCCTAGCTAAAGTCCCACCTTCTGTCATTCTCAGTCCTCCTTAATGTTAGTATCTTTGTTCTGAAACTGCTCAATTCACCCTATAAGTGTCTTGTTTGTATGTGGTTTTCATGTTATCTCTCTCATTAGACTTTACATACTTAGTGCTTTTCACAGTGCCTAGCACATAACAGGAGCTTAATGAATGCTTGCTTTACTTGATTTTTCTAATTTGGTGCTGATTTTGAGTTTTTCCTTAAATAGCCAAAAATTTGCCTGCATATAAACAATTTATTTTGAAATAACTCCCATATCAATAACTAGCTGACTCTTGTATGTTAAGATGTAGTCAATTTCATTGGTTTTGCTTTCATTTGTTTTGGAGAATTCTGTTCAGTGACTTCCATGTCTTGAGATTTCTGGTTCACTGTTCTATGCCGTAATGGGGCATTAAAGATAGCTTGAAAAGTTGCTCTTGTAAACCTTGTTGTGCTATGGAAATATCAGCTGTCATAAGTTCTTCTGCTTATGAGTAAACTCATCTTTCAAGAGTTTCATCCCCCTAGACTCATTTAGAATATAATTCAGTCCTTTATAACCTGTCTCCTAGCCTTTCATTCTCCTCATATGTGCTTTTTGATCCAATGACACTGGTCTGGTCCCCTGGCTGTTTCACAAACAAGACACTCCAACTTTTGGCTCTGGGCATTTTCTTTGATGTTGTTTGTTTGTTGTTTTCTCCCATGCCTGGGACATTCTCTGTTTCCTGCTCTAGCTACTGTCCTCCCCTCTCTGGTTTCCTTGAAGTTTTGACTGAAATCTTATAATTTAAAGGAAGCCTTCCCCAAACTCTGTTAATTATAATGCCTTCCTTCTTCTAGTTATTTTCTAATTATGCCATATATAGCTGGCTTTGAATATGTTTGTTTTCATGTTGCCTCTCCCATTAAATTATAAGCTCCTTAAGGGCAGGAACTATTTGCAAACCTAGCAAGTAGTAGGCACTTAATAAATGTTTATTGATTGATTATCCACTTTGTGAAAGACACTGTGTTAGGTCCTGGGGCTACATAGATGAAACCATTCTAGTTCACTACAACTCTGAAAAAAGGTAATCCTCTGGGTCTATTGATCTCATGGTCTTCCCCTTTTCCCCCTATATTATCTACCTCAACCTTAATATTCCCCAACATACCCAACTTCTATTTTTTAAAGATCAAATTGCAATGACCTCATGTCATTGCAAGCAAAGCATTTTTCATTATCAAATAGCTACTGGAATCATTATACCATTTTCTGTCCTATACTGTGACCTGCCTTACCCATCATTGAATTATAGTGTTGGAAGAGACCTTAGAAGTAATTTATTTTGGCTATCATACATTCATATTTTTTTCTAGGCCCCCAATGAAAAGGCTCTAGGACAGTGGTTCTCAGCCTTCCTAATGCTGTCATCCTTTAATACAGTTCCTCATGTTGTGGTGACTCCCAACCATAAAATTATTTTCGTTGCTACTTTATAACTATAATTTTGCTACTGTTATGATTAGTAATGTAAATATCTGATATGCAAGATGTATTTTCATTGTTACAAACTGAACATAACCCACAGATTGAGAACTGCTGCTCTAGAATATGCATCCAGAAATTTGCATTCTTATACTTTCTTCCAATTCAATAATGGAAAAAAATAGAATAAATAGGTAGAAATGACAAGGAAGGAGATCCTATCTCAATATAACTTTCTGACAATTAGAGCATTCCAAAACTGGAATGCACTGCCATGAGATGTTTTAATTTTCCCATTAATACTAGTGTTCTGAGGTCAGAGATGCTATAGGATTTCCATTGGGTGAGAGATTGACTTAGGGGACCACTAAGATTCCTTTTAACTCTTAAGATTCTAGGCTTATATCCCAATTCACTGAAGACTTTCCTTTAAAATATCCTTGGCAGAAGGTCATCTAGCCTTTGCTTGAGTATTTCCAGTGAAGCAGAGCTTACTCCTTAGGGAGAAAACCTATTCCATTGTTGGACAGTTCTAGTAATCAGGCAAACTGTCTTACTATAATTGCCACTTATTTCTGCTAAGTCTGCCCTCTGAATCCATACAGAATAGTTCTACTCCTTAAAAAAATAGGTCTTCAAATGCTTGAAGTCTCCCCTCTACCCATTTTCTGAGTTAAATATCTCCAGATTATTTAACTGATTCTCATATGATATAATTTCAGATTTCCTTGCCTTTACCTTATCTATCATCAATCAATCTTTTAAAATATGGCCCTGATATAATACATTGGATATAATGTGATTAAAGCCAAGGAAAACAAGACTATCAGCTCCATTGATTTTTGGCCTTATGCTTCTGTAACTAGGACAGAGACCTGGGGACAATAGCAAACATGAAGGGCAAAATGTTTGCAGTATTGTTCCCACCCTCTTCAACACTCCTAAGTGTTGCTTTGAGGCTTAATTATGTTTCCATGTAATTTTAATAGCCTTATTTTTAGATACTGGGGTGGGTAGGGGGCAGGAGGTGAAAGAAGTCATCTCAGAATAAAGAGCTTATGGAGTTTTCTGTTGATGGGGAGGAGATATGAGCATTAGAAAGAAAAATAGATCTTAGCTTAAGCATTCTTTTTCTATGATGACTGGATGTATCTGTGGGCTTGACTAAAAACAAAGACTGAAAATATGTTGATTAACCATAGGCATGGTGGCCAGGAAGTATAACAAAAGATTAATGATCCCCAATTACTTTGAGGAAGAAATCCTAGCAACAGAAGACAATCTCATCAGGTGACATAAGCAGCTCAGTGAAAAGAAAAGCCAGCAATAGATGAAAGTAGCATCTCAGATGAGAACAGCAGCACTGGGGGCAGAGCAGTGTCATGGTGAAGCATGAATTAATTGTTGGGAGATGGAAATGTTTTAGCTCAGATATAACCTAGGGCCATGAGTTTGTATGCAAGGTGATTTTCCTTGTTAGTTATTTTCTATTCTGTCCTAATTAAAAGTTTTCCCCTTTATGATCCCTGCTCTCTTAACAGAGAATCCTCTGCATAGCAGCTTAAGTCATGTTTCCATAAATGTGATTGGGAACATTCCTCACATTTATTCTGAGGAAATAATGGGTTATAGACTCCTTTGAGATGCAAGCTACACATCAATTTAATGAAGCCATAATAATGTCCAAGATGGTATTAGTCTTATTGCTTTTTCTTCAGCCATGTTGCATTGGCTATTTACATTTAGCTGCTGACAAAAGGTATATCTCAAATACAATTGGTGGACAGGCAAGAGACCTTTTCCATCTTCATATTTTTCTACATACTCAGTGTAAATGTAGCTATGTTTTGTTTATTTGTTTTCTT
>JAQQSW010014619.1:0-12068 GCA_028646575.1 Pseudocheirus occidentalis | reverse complement strand
CCAGGTCCTTGTCCAGTCCTCAGGGCAATCCCCAGCACACACTGAAGTTCATAGGGTTCGGCACACCTCAAACCCTTCAGGACTTCTCTTGCCTGGAACTCAAGGATCAGCCAGGCCACAAACAAACAAAGTCCCATCCTGTTCATGTCTCAGTCAGCTTCCAGATACTGCGAGAGGAACTCTCTCTCTCTCTCTCTCTCTCTCTCTCTCTCTCTCCTTCAGTTGACTTCAGTCTCGATGAATCTTCCTTCGCTGAGGAGCCAATTCCAAATTTTCTCTTGTCTGTCTAAAATTCTTCTTTATATACAGCACTGGCCTCCTGTCTCAGCCAATAGCCTTCTCCAAAGTCAACAGAGGAGTGTCTCGGCCAATAGCCTTCTTCCAAGTCAACAAGGGAATTCACACCTTTTCACCAATGGACAGAGTTCATACCTTCTATACTTAGCCCTAAGTTACTAGGTGCTACTTAGCCCTAAATATCTGATCTACTTAGCCCTAAGTATCTAATCAACTGATTACTATTACAATGATTAAATTATTAAGATGATTGAATGATTGAGTTACTAAATAATTGTCCTTTGTCCAAAACTTTGTGACCACCTAGTGGAAATTATGTGGCCATTTTCTGTGGTAAGTTGTTCTGAATGCTGTATTTTCATTATCTGTGATAAATTGTAATATTGTGAATGCTGTACCTTGATTTCTGTCAATGTTTTGCTCTGACTTGTTATGGAATAAATGGAGTGTTCACTATACTGTGTAATTAGAACCTTAAAAGCTGTTCACAGTAGCATTCTTCTGGAAAGCTGCAGGTGCTTGGCTTTACACTTAGCCAATCTGATAGGTGTGATATAGTACCTCAGAGTTGTTTTAATTTGCATTTCTCTAATCAATAGTGATTCAGAGCATTTTTTTCACATGACTACAGATTCTTGATTTCTTCATCTGAAAACTTTGTATTCGTATCCTTTGACCATTTATCAATTGATGAATGACTTGTAGTCTTATAAATCTGACTCAGTTCTCTATATATTTGGTAAATTAAGTCTTTACCAAAAACACTGGCAGCAAAACTTGTTTCCCATCTTTCTGCTTTCCTTCTACTCTTGGTTGTGTTAGTTTTGATTGCGCAAAAACTCTGTAATTTAATATAATCAAAATTATCCATTTTGCATTTCATAATGTTCTTTATCCCTTGTTTGGTCATAAATTCTTCCCTTCTTCATAGATCTGACAGGTAAACTATTCATCACCCTCTTAATTTGCTTATGGTATCACCTTTTATGTCTAAATCATGTACCCAATTTGACCTTGGTATGTGGTGTAATATGCTGGTCTATGTCTAATTTCTATCATATTATTTTCCAGTTTTTGTAAGATAGTGAGTTCTTATTCCAGAAGTTGGACTCTTTGGGTTTATGAAGCAGTAGATTACTATAGTCATTTACTACTGTGTCTTGTGTACCTAATGTATTCTACTGATCCGCTACTCTATTTCTTAGCTGCTACCAAATAGTTTGATGATTATTACTTTATAATGAAGTTTTAGATCTCGCATGGATAGGCCACTTTCTTTTGCATTGTTTTTTCACTTATTCTCTTAATATTCTTGAACTTTTGTTTTTCCAAATGAATTTTGTTATTTTTTCTAGTTCTATAAAAATGTATTGGTAGTTTAATTGGTATGGCACTGAATAAGTAAATTAATTTAGGAAGAATTTGTCATTTTTATTATGCTAGACTTATCCATGAGCAATTGATATTTTTTCCAATTGTTTAGATCTGACTTTATTTCTGTGAAAAGTTATTTGTAATTTTGTTTGTATAGTTCCTGGGTTTATCTTGGCAAGTAGAATCCCAAATATTTTATGTTGTCTACAGACATGTTTTTTGTTTTTTGGAGGTGGGGAGGGCAGGGCATTTGGGGTTAAGTGACTTGCCCAACATCACACAGCTAGTAAATATTAAGTATCTGAAGTTTGGATTTGAACTCAGGACCTCCTGACTCCAGGACCAGTACTCTACTTACTGCGCCACCTAAGCACCCCATGTCTACAGATACTTTAAAGGGAATTTATTTTTCTATCTCTTCCTGCTGAACTTTGTTGGTAGTATATACAAATGCTGATGCTTTGTGTAGGTTTATTTTATATCCTGCAATTTTGCTTAAGTTGTTAATTATTTCAACTAGTTTTTTAGTTGATTCTCTAAGGTTCTCTAAGTATACCATCATATCATTTGCAAAGAGAAAGTTTTGTTTCCTCATTGCCTATTATATTTCCTTCAATTTCTTTTTTTTCTCTTATTACTAGAGCTAATGTTTCTAGTACAATATTGAAAAATAGTAGTGATAATGGGCATCCTTGTTTCACCACTGATCTTACTGGCAAGGCTTCTAGATTATCCCCATTACCAATAGTGCTTGCTGATGATTTTAGATAGCTACTACTTATCATTTCAAGGAAAATTCCTTTCATTCCTATACTCTTTAGTGTTTTTAATAGGAATGAGTGTTGTGTTTTGTCAAAAGCTTTTTCTGCGTCTTTTGAGATAATCGTATAATTTCTGTTGGTTTTGTTATTGATCTGGTTAATTGTGCTAATAGCTTTCCTAATGTAGAACCAGCCCTGCATTCCTGGTACAAATCCCACCTAGTCATGATGTATTATCCTGGTTATAAATTGTTGTAATCTCTTTGCTAATATTTTATTTAAAATTTTTGCATCAATGTTCATTGGGGAAATTGGTCTATAATATTCTTTCTCTGTTTTTGCCCTTCCTCATTTAGGTATCAGCACCATATTTGTGTCATAAAATGACTTTGTTAGGACTCCTTCTTCATATATTTTTCCAGATAGTTTATATAGTATTTGAATTAAATGTTCTTTACATGTTTGGTAAAGTTCACTTGTAAACCCATCAGGTCCTGGGCATTTTTTCTTAGGGAATTCTTTGATGGCTTCTTCAATCTCTTTTTCTAAAATGGGATTATTTAGGTATTTTTTTCCTCTTCTGTTAATCTGGGAAGTTTGTATTTTTATAAATATTCATTTATTTCACTTAGATTGTCAGATTTGTTGGCAAATGGTTGAGCAAAATAGCTCCTAAAAATTGTCCTAATTTTCTCTTTGTTGGTGTTGGATTCACCCTTTTTATTTTTGATACTGGGAATTTGATTTTCCTCTTTCTTTTTTAAATCAAGCTAATCAATGGTTCATCTATTTTATTGGGTTATTTAATAAAATCAACCCTTATTTTTATTTGTTAGCTCTGTAGTTTTTTTACTTTCAATTTTATTAATCTCTCCTTTGACTTTCAGCATTTCTAATCTGGTGTTTAATTGGGAATTTTTAATATGTTCTTTTTCTAACTTTTAAAATTGCATGCCCAATTCATTGATGTACTTTTTCTCTGTTTTATTCATGTGAGCATTTAGAGGTATAAGATTGTCCCTAAGTACTGCTTTGATTGCATCCCAAAAATTATGGTATGTTGACTCATCATTGTTATTCTCTTTGATGAAATTAATTGTTTTTATAATTTGTGGTTTGGCCCATTCATTCTTTATGATTAGATTATTTAATTTCCAATTAATTTTTCATCTATCTTTCTGTGGCTCTTTATTACATAGAATTTTTATTGCATTATGATCTGAAAAAGTTCCATTTAATATTTTTGTCTTTCTGCATTTGAATGTGAGGTTTTTATGCCCTGATACATGGTCAATTTTTGTGTACATACCATGTACCACTAAAAAAGGTATATTCCTTTCTAACCTCATTCAGTTTTCTCCAGAGGTCTACCATATCTAACTTTTCTAAAAGTCTATTGATTCATCTCCTTAATTTCTTTCTTGTTATTTTGTGGTTAGACCTATCTAGTTCTGAAAGGGAAAGTTGAGGTCCTCCATTAGCATAGTTCTTCTCTCTATATCTTCCTATAACTCACTTAATTTATTTTCTAAGAATTTGGATTCTATGCCACTTAGTGCATATATATTTAGCACTATATTACTTTATTGTTCACAGTATCTTTTAGCAAGATGTAGTTTCCTTCCTTGTCTCTTTTAATTAGATCTCTATTTTTGTTTGTCCCTAGTCTGAGATCATGATTGCAAACTGTTTTTTTTTTTTTGCATTGGTGGAAGCATAGCACGTTCTGCTCCAGCCTTTTACCTTTGCTCAGTGTGTGTATCTCTCTGCTTCAAATGTGTTTCTTATAAACATCATATTGTAGGATTCTGCTTTTTAATCCACTTTGCTATTTGCTTCTGTTTATGGGATTGATGCCATTCACACACACAGTATAACTGTATATTTTATGCTATTGTATATTTCCCTCCATCCTATTTCTCCTCTGTTTATAATTTTTTCACTCTCTCCTTTCACCCTCTCCTTCCTCATTAGTGTTTTGCTTCTAACCACCACCTCCCTCAATCCCCCTCCCTTCTGTCCCTCTTCCTCTCCTACTTCCTTATATGGTAAGATAGATTTCTTTACCCAACTGAGTATGTATGTTGTTTCCTCTTTAAGCCAAATCCAATAAGAGTAAGGTTCAAACAATGTTCCTATCCTCCCTTGTAATAGGATTGTAATAGGATATTTATACCTCTTCATGTGATATAATTTACCCCAATTATGCCTCTTCTTTTCCTCTTCTCTGAGTACAATCCTTTTTTCCATATCTTGACAATTTTTTTGAATTATCGCATCAAAGTAAACTTATACCCACAACCTCTAAGTATGCTTCTTCTAACTGCCCAATAGAGATACAGTTCTTAAGAGTTACAAATATCTTCTTCCCCTGTAGGGATGTAAACAGTTTAGCCTTATTGAATACCATGGTGTTGTTGCTTTTTTATCTTTCCTGTTTACCCTTTTATGCTTCTCTTGAGTCTTGTATTTAAAGATCAAATTTTCTGTTCAGCTCTGACCTTTTCACCAGGAAAGTTCAAAAGTCTTCTATTTCATTCAATTTACATCTTTTGCCCTGGAAAATTATGCTCAGTTTTGCTTGGTGGTCGATTCTTGGTTGTAATCCAAGCTCCTTTGCCTTCTGGAATACAATATTTCAAGCCCTCTGATCTTTTAAGGTACAAGCTGCTAAATCCTATGTAATCCTGACTGTGGCTCCTTGATATGTGAATTGTTTCTTTCTGATTGCTTGTATTTTCTCCTTGATCTGATAATTCTGGAATGTGACTATAATTTTCTTTGGAGCTTTCATTTTAGGATCTCTTTCAGGAGGTGATTGGTGGATTCTTTTGATAACTATTTTAAATTCAGATTCTAGGACATCAGGGCAGTTTTCCTTGATAATTTCTTAAAAGATGCTATCCAGGTCCTCCTTTTGATTATAACTTTCAGGTAGTCCAATGATTCTGACATTGTCTGTCCTGGATCTATTTTCCAGGTTAGTGTTTTTCCAATGAACTATTTTGTATTTTCTTCTGTTTTTTATTTAAAATTTTTTTGATCGATTCTTGATGTCTCATAGAGTCATTAGCTTCTACTTGCCCAATTATAATTTTTAAGAAATTATTTTCTTCATTTAGCTTTTGTACCTCCTCTTCTATTTGGCCAATTCTAGTTTTAAAGGTGTTTTCTTCCCCCATTTGGCCAATTCTACTTTTTAAAGAATTGTTTTCTTCAGTCATTTTTTGTGCTTTTTTTCCAGTCTATTGACTCTTTTTTTTCACAATTCTCTTGCACATCTCTCATTTCTTTTCCCGTTTTTTTTTTCTGCCTCTATTACGTGATTTTAAAAATCCTTTTTTGAGTTCTTCTAAGAGGACTTTTTGGACTTGAGACCAATTCATATTCTCCCTGGAGGCTTTGCTTGTAGGCATTTTGATGTTGTTGTCCTCTTCTGAGTTTCTGATATCCTCCCTGTTGCCATAGTGACTTTCTATGACTTTCTTTTTTCTATTTCTGTTCATTTTAAAAAGTTGAGCTCTGCTCCTGAGCTACAGGGGACACTGTCACAAACTTCTTTCACTGGGTCCAGAGGTCTGGTCACTGGTTTTCTGTGCTGGGGCCTCTAGGGCTGGCAGTTTGTTTACTATTCTAGGGAAGCCTGGCCTAGTTGTGCCTTTCTTTTGTGCCCTAGGTTCTGAGGCTGGCAGTTTACCTGCTATGCTAGGGCTGGAGGCCTCATAGCTGGCCTTCTGTACCACTGTCCTGTTGATCCAGGACCACCTGGCCTCAGATGCTGATCTGGGCTGTTGCTACGTGCCTCCTGCTGGCTTGCCCAGATATTGCCTGCACTGGGCTTTGCTCCCCTTTTACTCAAGTGAGACAGATCTTTCCTAAAATCTCACCAAGGTATCTTGCTCTGTCTTTTGTGGATTCTTTCTCTCCAGAACTCTTTTAGAGGCTTGACTTAATATTGTTTCAGAAGGAAATTAGGGAGAGTTCAGGCAACTTCTTGGCTTCTTTCTACCATCTTGACTCTGCCCCTCAATAGCCTTTTCTGAACCTACTAATCTCTTCTTTATGTAATTCTGTTTAACAGGTCTTTTTTTTTACCAGTTCCCCCCTCCTTCACTGAGCCTTTGATAGATAGTTCATGACCCAATGTGGCTTTGTCAAGTCATTCTACATACAACTGATAAGACACATTAAAATCCTTTACATCATTATTCAACAAGGTATAATCACAACCTGGACTTGCCATCCTTTTTTCAGCCTCTTTTGAATCAAAGTTCTGCCACTTATTAACTACGTGATGGCGAATAAGTCAGTTTACCCTTCTTAAGCTGTTTCTTCATCTGAGAGTAAGAAAATGGGACTATTTCGCCTCTAGGATTCCTTACCAGCTTGAAATATATATAATTCAATTAATAGAATATAAGTTCCTTGAGGGCAGGGACTATTCAATGCTTTGTTGTTGTCTTTGTGTGTGTTTAGAGTTGGGGTGGGGGGGTGTCCAAAACTGTGATTTAATTCATGTAGAGATTTCTTGGTGTGGAAATTCTCTCCACCTATGCTGTTCAGTTGTCTGTAGCTTAAAATCTTGGAAGGAAGCCTAAGAGAGAAGATTAAATGTCTTATTTGTCCGTGTTCAAAGGTACAAATTAAATCCAATTCTTCCTGATCTCTAGAGCAACTGCCTCCCCTCCACTATTCCAAGCTGCCCTTCCTGCACCTTGTTGTTCAGTTGTGTCCAACTCTTTGTGAATCCATTTAGGGTTTTCTTGCCAAAGATACTGGTGTGGTTTACCATTTTCTTCTCCAGTTCATTTTATAGGTAAGAAAACTGAGGCAAACAGAATTAAGTAAGTTTACCAGGGTCGCACAGCTAGGAAGTATCTGAAACCAGATTTGAACTCAGGAAGATGAGTCTTCCTGACTCCAGGCTCAGTGCTACATCCACTGTGCAACCTAGCTTCCCCTTCTCTTACACCTAGTAACCACTTAATAAATGCTTACTAAATAGAATAGAATTGAGTTTGACTTATATAAACTACCAGACACAAATTTCCTTTGGAACAGAGAATGAAAATAGAACCAAGATGACTCAAAGGCCATCTGAGGTAAAGGGTAAAGTCTTCATTAGTAAAAGAGCAAATTTCAACACTAATGTTAAGTGCATAAAAACTGTTGATTGATTGCTCGAATATGGTGAACATTATCAGTTTAATTCACGTAGCCTAGTGAGACTCCAAAGAGTAGGACATGAAGGATCAAAGTATGTAGCAAGCATTTTTAATACTTTGGAAATGACTCAGAGAAGCCATGGTGTATAGTTCTTTCAAGTAAATTCAGACTTGGAAATATTTTGTGGAAAGTTAAAAGTCCTTAAATTTCCATCATATTTTAAATTATTAGTCAAACTTTGCATTTCAAAGAAGAGAGCACCTTCTGGAATTCTTTGCCCTACCAGAGCTTTTACATGAACACATCAGAAATTTCTAATTGCATGATCTTTAGCAAATCTTTTTTTTTTAAAGAAATCAACCTTTTTACTCTTTATTTAATTTGGATTGATTTTTTTCACTGCCCTTTTATAAACAAGACATCACACATCTGGATACACACAAAGTGATTACTTAAGTGACAATTTAAAAATAATGGGTGCACATTAGCGCATATGAATGATTAATTCTCCCTTGTGAGGCCAGGCATCTAGGCTACGCCTGGGTAAAATATTGATGGTACAAAGGAAATGAGCCATTTCCTAATTTAGTTTGGTTCTGGTAATGTGTAACTAATGTTGTTTCTTTCTAGCAATCCGTATTTAGTGACCCTTTTAAATTTTTATACCTAATGATAGCAAAACTAATAGCTACACAAGGCTATAATGAGACAGAATTCTTAAGTGCACAGATATTTTACACCAATTGACATGGAGTCATCCCAAGAATGGACCAAGTACATTGGCCTTCACACTCAAGTAGTTTTGGTGGGAGGAAAGTTAAATTTTCTTTTGCCATGCCAGCTGAGGGAAAGAAAAATTGCTTCAGGGCTTTGTCAAAGACTTCCTTACCTTTTAACATTAGAGCCAACTCTTGATTAACTGTATGGAGTTTATCTGGGTTTTTTCCTTAACAAAATTGTAATCACAGCCTGTCTTCCCCACAGATATTCTATTATTCCTAGTATCTAAGGGCATTTCCTGGAATTCAAACAAATTTTATTACGGGCCCTAAGAAAAAAAATTGGATAGAGAAATCTTCCATATTCAATAAGTTCATTTCAACTCAATAATTCATTAAAAGCATTTATCCAAACATTTACTATATGCAGGCATTATACTAAGTTCTGGGGAGACAAAGAAAGATGAAAACTATTCCTGCTCTCAAAGAGCTTACATTCTATTGCATTGTGCAATTTATATATAAATATATATATATATATATATATATATATATATATAATCCTCGAATTCATTTATTGAACTACATATTGTACGTTCATGATATGTGCAGAGATAATTTATTTTACTACCTTAATTGGTAAAACTAGGTGTATTCATGATTTGGGGGTCCTACAATTCTCTGCTTCTCTCCATATAATTAAGAGTTAACTACATAGTAATTTATAAGATTAATGCTTATGAAGAAATCCCTCTTTCAAAATCACGTATGATTTGGTACATCCACAGATTTAGACTTGGAAGAGACCTTCGAGGTCATCTAGTCCTACTCACTCACATTTCTTTAAGAGGAAATAGAATCTCAGAAAGTTTAAATTACTTGTCCAAGGTCACACAAGTAGTAAAGGAAGAGTTGAGGTATGAACTCAGATTCCATGACTCCAGGTCATGATTCTATGTTGCTTCTTGATAGAACCATATTCATTTTCTATTAATCAGAATCAAATGATTGTCAACATAATAATGAGAAAATTTCCCTATAGAAAACAGACCCAAAAAAGTATACATTTCAAAGAAAGTGTATTTCAAAGTTATATTCAGATAACTCTGTCCAATTATGTACATTGTTGGAGGAAGGGGGCAGTACATTTATAGTATATTGATATTTTGGTATGCCCAGTGAATTCTTTTGTCCTATAATGGGGAAAAAATGCATCACAAAGAATATAAACAAAGTCAATGATTTGTCTTGTGGTAGAGAAATATTGACTCCATAACCAGAAACAAGGAAAGATGGTCAACATCCACTGGATAAACACCATGGTTTTGTTTGTAAGGTCAGCTAATTCTTAGTGCACTTTAGTGCACACACCAAAATTCTTAGTGCAATTTTGAGTACTAAGACCATGTGGGACACTCTATATAGGGTCTTGAAGTTTACAAAGTTATTATCAAGATTCAGACTCAGTTTTTCCTGACTCAGAGTCCAGCACTATCCATTGAACAACCAAAGGGCCTATAACTGAGGCTATAGGCCTGGCAAACAGAAAAGATGAAGGGTGATAAAGAGCAGGTCAGAGACGGAAAGTCCAGTTTAGAGAACCACATTAATGTAGGCCCCAGCCAGAGGTGGTTGCAGTGACTCAACCACCAACAGCCAGAAGTTAAGAGCATCCAGTTTTGTCTCATTCAGTCCAGCCATAACAAAAGGATCAGAGTCGAGGTTAGAAAGTGATGAATTTATGGAGGCTAAAAAGCAAATATTTTCATTGGAAGAATGAGGTGCCATCAATCAAGATGAAAACCAAAGGCCGAGGAAGATAGCTTTTAAGATCAAATAAGAGTCTTTCTCTTTGGGATTCAAAGTCGATGGAAGGGGGAAAGAAGGCTGTTGGAAAAGGACACTTTACAAATCCTGCTGAGAAAAAGTTCCTTATTTTGAGTGAGGACAAGAAGCTATGGAAGTCAATTATATCCTTTACTTCCAGCCATCTCATTATCTAGGACCCTTATGGCATTAGTCCCATCCTGTCTGATTCAATTCAACTTACAGCCTACCTCAGGAAAGACCCAGACTACCCTGATCTCTCCAGGGCTCTGGGAAACAGAAATGGCCCCTAGATATCCATTCAGTCTGAAACGACTAGTTTCCAGAAGCATAAAGCAGCCCTATATTCCAGAGGTTGCTATGGAAATGTCCCTCTATCCTCAGAATCCTTTGGACTGCAAATGTTATGAATCTCCTAGTATTTCTCCAGACCTCCTAACCTGCTTCAGGGCTGAGCAAAAATTGGGCCAGCTAACTTAGAACTAGGTGATGAGATGGACCAAATACTTGATGCCCGTTCTCTGGTCCTGCTTAAGAAACCGAGCTGTGAAGTTATAGATAGGACATGAGAGAAACATCTACAAGACAATGTGATATAGTGAAAATATCACTGCCTAAAAGTCAAAAGTCTTGAATTCTGGTCCTGCCTCTAAGGAACTGCATTGCCTGCAGCAGTGGTTCTCAAACTTTTATTGAAAACTTCATTCCTAAGAACTTTTGTTGACAGGCAGATAGATGACGGTAAGATAAATAGTGTATGCATATATATGTTTATACCTATAGATATTTACTGTATTATAAATTAAAATATCTTAATATTATTTTGATCTTATGGTCAAAATTAATATTATTATAAAAATAGTTTTGACCTCATGGACCCCTAAAAAGTCCCCTTGGTGACTTCCAGGGGTTTCTGGACCACTCTGGAACTATTGCCTTAGAATAAGTTACTTAACCCATCTGGGACTCAATGCATTTATCTATAAAGTAAGGAAATTGGAATGAATTATTTTATTAGGCTCCTTCTTAGGATTCTATGACTCTTTTACATTTAAGATCAAATGAAATCTCTTTGGTTTGACAATTAAAGTCCTCTGTATGGTGGTTCTAATTGGATTTTCCAGGCTTACCCTCTATGCACTCCCTCCCATGCATGGAACTTTTAGGTACTCTTTTTTTTTTTATTTGTTGACTTGTTTATTTACTTTTAGTTTACAAGATTCAGTTCCAGAATCACTTGAGTTTCAGATTTTCTCCCTTCCCTTCTCCCCCCAGCCCCCATGGTGGTATACAATCATGTATAGGATCTGCAAACACTTTTCACATTGTACAATAGTCTGGTTTTATAGAATCATTGTAACCAATGGAGCAAACAATGGGGAAAAAAAAGAAAGAAAAGAAACAAAACCAAACATGGAAAAGAACAATAACATGTATTGCTCCAGTCTCCATTTAAACTCTGATCTTTCTAGATCATTCTTGGAGTGTAGATGCCTCCTTCCATTCTGAGACTTGTAGATGTCTTTTAACTGTGCATTACTGAGAAGAGTCCAGTTTATCAAGGTTGGTCATCACACATATGTATCTGTGACTGTGTACAAAATTTTCCTGGTTCTGCTCTTTTCACTTAGAATCAATTCATATAAGCCTCTCCAGGTAATTATGAAGTCCATCTCCTTCCCATTTCTTATAGCACAATAGTATTCCATTACATTCATATACCACAACTTGTTCAGCCATTCCCCAATTGATGGGCATCCCCTAAGTTTCCAGTTTTTTGCCACCACAAAGAGAGCTACAATAAATATTTTTGTACATATGGGTCCTTTTCCCACTTCTATGATCTCTTTGGGATACAACCCCAAAAGTGGTATTACTGGGTCAAAAGGTATACAATTATTTTTTTAAATAAATTTTTAAATTT
>JAQQSW010014618.1:0-12068 GCA_028646575.1 Pseudocheirus occidentalis | reverse complement strand
TACCAGAAAATAAGAGAGCAGAGCAGGGGAGGGGCTTTACAGTGGGATTGCTGTTTTAGGGTCAGGGCAGGGGCAAGACGGGGAGAAAATCTGTAATGCAAAAATGTAATGAAAATGAATAATGTAAACAAGAAAACAAAAAATAAATAAAAAAGAATATACTGTAGCTATTTCTCCTATGATGTGTGAAAAGAAGAGCATACAAACATGGAGGAAGGTTGTCTGAAATGAACAAAGGCGAGTTAAACACGCAGAGTTTGATGGAGAAATGCATAGAACTCGACAGGGAAACAAGCAAGTATGAAGGGACACATTGAGAGATGGTAATGGGTAAGTCAACACGGGAGAAGGAAGAGTTCCAAGCAAAACACACTTTGTGATCTTGAAGAAGACATTAAAAGGAGGAAGAAAAAAGAAGGGAGCTAAAATCTAAATGTAGTGTCCATCGATTTGGGAATGGCTGTTCAAATGGTGGCATAAGAATGTAACAGAATGTTATTGCACTATAAGCAATGATGAAAGACAATTGCAGAGAATCTTGGGTGGTGTGAGCTGAAGCAGAACCAGGAAAACAATGTATTCAGAGACAGCAACATTGTAAAGGAAAATGATTCTGAAACACTTAAGGATGCAATGACTAACTGTGTCTTTCGAGGACCTATAATGAAGCACGTTACAGACAAAGAGTGGTGATGGACCCAAGATGCAAAAAGAGACAGGCTTTGGACACTACCACTGTAAAGATTTATTTTGTTTGACTATGTTTATTTATTACAAGAGTTGTTTTTTCTTTAGCCTTTGTGGGGAGGGAGAGAGAATTGGGTTATTAGAAACAGTGATGACAGAAAAAAAGATCATTGGAACATTTAAAAACACACACACACACGCACATACACACACAAACTATGTATATAGAAATGCTCTTATTTGGAGGCAATTTTAAGTTCAAAATAAACAAAAAATTTATAGATAATTTTGAAAATAAGAATATAAATGTAAAAAATGAGTTACTTCTGGACCAATTTATAAAAATAGCTTATCCACATCAGAGAGAAATTTACTAGCTAATTTTGAGCAAAAACCTTTGCATAATTGGGGGATGATATTGAAAAATTAGTATCATAACTTAGTAATTTTGCATTTTTCTTTGAAGCTACGAATCTTTTGGAGCCCTGAATAGCTCTGACAATAATAGAAACCAAGTATCATAGTAACTAAATGTAGAACCATATATAAAACTTATAAATAATTATATGTATTAGAAGTATGTACTCAATTTTAAAAAATAGCAGCAGTGAAGTGTCAAAAAAAATTTGGAGACCACAGATTTAAGCAGATAGGATTTCTTTTGACATTGCCTGCCTAGAATTGAACTCACAGAAAGATCAAAAAAGCAGCATTTCTTCCACATCTGGGGAAAGCACCTTTCTCAAAACTTCATTAACATTTTGAATTAAGGATTCACTGTAATTCCATATTCCGTCATCCCTAATGAAAAGTTTTTGAGCCATATATTCAGGACTGGCATATCTGCAGTGGTATATAAAGCCCACATATGGGCTAACTTGAAGGGTGTGATTGAAGCTTTTTGGGACCCTGTGGACAGAAATTTGAATCACGCTGTGGGGTTTGACTATCAATTTCCTTGGTTTGTCATGTCTCTGTTGGTAGGTCTCCCTGTAAATATGCTTCAGGATATCAATTCCAGGGATGTTTGCCCATGATGAAATGTTGTATTTGAGGTGAGATCCATAGAGAGTATTAGGGAAGAGAAAGCTCACAAACATGAAAACTCCAAATTTTCCCTGATCTACATCAATATTTCTCATCATTGTTTTCCAATCAGGGGAACCAACGGGCAGCAGAATTTCATCAATGTCATTCAGCACCACAAAGTGACTTCTATACATATTACGATAGATGCAGTCATTGAGAGCTGTCACTTGTCCATAGTAGCCAATGTCTCCTCCTGCAATCTCATAGAGCCAGGTAGAAGAAGCCGTGAGGTAGGATGTGATGGGCCAAGGGATTATTTCAGCTGTACCTTCATCAACATAATATTCCAGGACTTTTTCTAGAAGCTGACTACAGTTAGTTTTGTAGATCATGACTGTCTGAGCCCCAAGAATTTTATACATCTCCATACTTTGTATGAATTGTAAAACATTTCTGTAATTTGCAAACAAGGGGGAGATACATACTGTGAAGTCTGAAGAAGGCACATGGGCCTCTTGATTTCTGATTGTAAACCTTGGCATCTGGTTGATGTCACCATTTGGGGCCCAGTGAATTGACACATAGTGGGCATTACAGTTCTGAGGCAGAGAGCAGAGCAGATTAACAGCACCATAAGGAAACCCAAAACTATCCTCGAGAATATCTATCCTTGCTCTGATTATAGAAATGTTACCAGAGGGCTGGCAGCAGAACCAGCAATAAAGCTCTTTCACTTCCTCTTGGTGAATGATGCCAATGATGCGGGTGAGATTTAGGTACCTATTATCAAAATAAGGGGCAATGATAAAAGTTTTGGAGTTTTCTAATGGGGTGATTGTACCTCTAGCAATTTCCCCTCTGCACACATCTGCTGGCTTTTGATGTTGGGACGTGTCCTCCATTGATTTCATCCAGTAGAATAACAGTGAATTCAGGGTCACGACAATAGAAATTGTTATGGAAAAAATCCTTGGAAAATATGTTTTTGGCATTCTGGTGTCAAAGTCTCTATGTTTCAAGCTGCAGATGTATGGTACCTGAGAGAAACAGTAAATCTAGTGAGATCAATGTGGAGTTTTGTTTGTGTTTTTTGGGGGGGTTGTTTTTTTTTTACAGATAGGCTACAACCCCTTCCTCTGCATGGTACCCACTTTCTTTTGAAATTCATCATGAACTTTCCCTTTTACTTCTTCCACAGTTTTACCAACTGGCATTTTCCTGTCTGTGACATCAGGGGTGGAAAGCCAATCAGATTCTGAGTGAGGACCCACCCTTTCCTATAAAACAGCTGGTTCCCTGAGCACTGGGAAAGCCTGGAGAAATTATCAGTGCCTTACAGTCTCCCGGCTAGGCAGGAGGGTGCTCTTCTCCTGGATCATAATTTTTTTTTCTTCCTGCTAGACCTGAAGATCATTGTACTAAGAACTAGAATCCTTGTATATCCTGAACCTTTCTGGAGCTCTGGCTTTGTCCTCTGGGTGACTGTGAAGCTATCTACAATTTGGCCTCTCTTCTCTTGTCTCCTTCTCCTCATCTTTTGTGGTAGTAAAATGAATCCCTAATGAAAAGACCATCTGTTTTAGCATTATTAGCTGGTTTCCCCTGTTCTTCGCTGGCTATCTATAAAAAGTCCCTGAAATGGATTGGGAAAACAGGAAGGATGTAACAGTCCCCACTCCCCAACCCTACACACCTTACTGCCTGCCACAACTGATAGGATCTGAGAGGCAGGGCCAACAACTAGGAAAAACTTAGCAGCTGAAGCAACTTCAACAAGCATTTTAAAGAGCCTACTATGAAATTCCATTTAATTTCATTTCTTCCATATTCCATATATTTCTTGCTTCCCTTTATCAATTTCTCATGGGAAGAAATCTGACGTACAATCTCTTCTTTTGAGAACAAAATGGTCCAAATCCTACTCTGAGTCCTGAACACTAATCCATATACCCAGCTAACCTCTACACGCACATGTCCTCAAACCGAGAGACTAAAGTTTCAAGTCCTCCTTTGTTGGTGGCCTCCCTAGAAAGAGACATAGAAGGACTACTTCCAGAGGGAAGGAGCTGGTTCTTAAACAAGCACCCCAATCTACTAATTGCATCTTACAGGTGATATCTTGGCATCACCCACAATGTTATCACTCATCTTCAAAAACAAAGGATGAACAGTTACAAACCAATTGCACAGTGATGTTAGAGACTGGACTTAGTGTCCAGGAAAGGGCAGGATGTGAGTAAAAAGTATGATTTTTCAGAAAGAGCACAAATTCCTCCAAAAAATCCTTAACTAAAGGATTTCAGCATGTATATTGATACTCTACTATTCAAATGACCTATCCTCCTGATTCTTCAATTTCTTCTACTTCCATAAATTCTCTCCTCAGCTACACATGGGGATGATCACAACCTTAATCTTGCCATCACTCACAAGGTTCACAATATTTCCTAAATTTCTTTGTAGCTATATAACTCTATCATTTCATCTCTCCTTATGACTTACTTTCCTTAAACCTATTCTGTGTCCTCACTGTGACTCCTCATCCCTCCATTTCTTTCCACCATCCTAGCTCTCACTTTATTTTCCCACTTTCCCATTGTCAAAGAAAAATAAAGCCTCAATATTGTATTTAGGATAAGCTCTGTTGGGGTCACATAGTTCATAACAGGTAGCTGTACTGCTCTCAAATTGATGAGGAGGAGCTGAGGGGAAGACAGAGAGAGGGAGGGAAGTGGGAAGAGAGGGAAAGAGAGAAGAGAGAGAGAGAGATCTGAGCTCTCTGAGAAATAGAGATGAGCCGGTAGCTTTTTTGTATTCTTAAGAGTAATCTAGATAATTATTTTTATTTGAGGACCATACATGTATAATGATACAGATTAGAACAATTGTTACCTCAAGGAAATATACTCAAGGATCCTTTTGCTTTATCAACAAGACAGGACATAGTATACAGCCTCAAGGACCCTTGAATGTAAGACCTTAGTAGTTGCAATTCTTCAAACAAAATACTTTGGTATATTGTTGCATTCTCAGGATAAATAGCTCTTGATTCTTGTTTATTATTTTCTCTACCTCTTTACTAGTGGAACTTACCTACAGTTTATGGCCTTAATTTCTTAGCTTCTATGCAGGTCTCTACCCTATCGTTAGCCAGTTCAGCAATACACTGCCCTCAACTCTTAAATCCTGTTACCACGAAAGCCTTGTCAGATTCAGCCTTGTCACCCCTCAAACCTCCTCTACAATCTGCTCATATGTGGCTGAACAGAGCTGGAGAATGTCATGAAACCCTGACTGGATCAATAACAAATGTATGTTACCTGATCCCAACTGAATTTATGTTACCCTTCTCACCACTGACAATGTCTGAGGCAGCATAAGGAAATAGCTATAAAACACAGAGAAATAGTAACAACAACAAAAAAAACTGGCTTCTCAAGGCAATCCTTTTATAGCAACTTGCTAATTGAGTGTCTATTCCAGGGATCAGCAATCTGTGGCCCAAAGGCCAAATCTGGGCTCACTGCTTGCATTTGCATGGTGTGAGTGCTAAAAATGGTTTTTATGTTTTTGAATACAATAAAATTTTATTTAAAAATGTTAAAACTATTCTTAGTATCTGGGCTGTATAAAAGCAGAGGTTGGACCCTAATTTTACTCTAACCACAGCACCTATTCAAAACCTTCTTTCCTCAAATCTCCCATATTACCCTTCATGTCATACTTTATTGAGAGAATAGCAGCTATTCTCTCTGAACTTCCTCTTCTCTTCCATTCCACCTCTCAAAACACCTTGACATCATTCCCTATTCTCTCTGCCTTTAATCAATCCATTAAATGCCTATTATGTGTGACTGGCACTGTACTAAGACCCCTGGGATACAAAAAGAGGCAAAATAGAGTCCCTGCCCTCAAGGAGCTTACAATCTAGTGGGGGAGACATTTTGTTTCAGTCATTCACTCTATATGTCTTTTTTGAATATATTTGCATATATTTGCATAATTATATGTCTATATATGTTCTATCTTGTTTATATATAGCATAAGTTATCTATCACATAACACTGTGAGCTCCTTGTGAACAAGTACAATTTTTTTTTGCCTTCCTTTATATCCTCAAGCTTAATACAGTAGCCTGATACATAGTAAGCACTTAATAAATATTTGTTGCTGCTTGTCCTTACTTCTCGAAGAGGACCATAATACCTGGCAGATGATGCCATGATTTGCAAGTGAATTGAATTTAAGTGAGGGAGAGCTGTACAAAATCACTAGCCTCACTCTGTCCTCTGTAACTAAGCTCTTAATAAATGTTTTGTTGATTGTCTGATGGCCAAACTTCTAGAAACTACTGCTTCTCAACTCATTGCTTCAACCTCTCTTTCCATTAATTTCCTAACCTTTTCCAATCTGTCTTCTAAAACCTCATCATTAAATTGAAACAACTTTCTCCAAAGTGACCACTGACCTCATTACCAAATCTGTCTCTTTTTTCCTCTCATTCCTCTCTTTCTTGACCTTTCTGCAACATTGACAGAGTTCTCTCTTTGGTTCTCCTCCTACATATCTGACTATGCCTTCTCTGTCTTCTTTGCTGCATGATCCTGGGTCCTCTTCTCTTCTCTCCCCTTCTCTCTTGGTGCCCTCATTAGCTCCTGTGGATTTAATTACCATCTCTAGACAGATGATGTGCATATCTCCATAGGTCCAGGCACAGGATCTCTCTTGAGTTTTTATCCCACATGACTAATTGACTATCAGGCACTTCAAACTGGATGTCTCATAGACATTTCAAACTCAATATATCCGAAAGGGGATTTTTCTCAAAACCTATCTCTCTCCAAAACTTCTCTGTTTCTAGTGGCAGTACTGCCTTCTCTTAGGAAGAGTCAGTCCATAAACATTTATTATGTGTCTCTTTGGGCAACTCTGCCTCACTTAAATCCAATTCATTCACAAGTGAAGACATCACCCATGATACCATGATGTCATCGGTCCTCTTTGAAATGAAGGACCAACAACAATGACTACCAATAAGCACCAATTCCATACTGAACACTGTGCTAAGCAATGGTATCCCAGGTTTGCAAGCTTGGAGTCATCCTCAATTCCCCATTCTGCCTCCTTTATCACATGTAATCAGTTGCCCCATCTTGTCTATTCTAGTATCTCTTGCATTCCTCTCCCTCTCATTACTCACATAGGTTTCCCCACCCCCAGGACTGCAGGACTGTACCTTTTCATCGGTTTCCCAGATTCAGGTCTCTTCCTTCTCCTAGTTGCCAAAGTGATTTTTACTAAATCTTTGACCCTATCACCCCAGTGAATGAACTTATGAACTTAATGAACTCCAGTGGTTCCCCACAATACCTCCAGGATGATCTCCAATTTATTCTACACATACCTTGCTGGGGCATGGTTGTTTTCACATTGCCACCTCCATTTGACTGTGAACCCTAGGAGAGGAAAGATAATTTTTTTTGCTTTCTTTTGTCTCCCTATTGCTTAGCACTGTGACTTTTACATAGTAGGCATTTAATAAATGCTTGCTGACTTGACTCAACTAAGATGAAATACAAAATTCTCTATCATTTAAAGATCTTCAAAACTTGTCTTGAACTTACCTTTCCAATCTTATTATGTATTACTCATTTTCCTGCCTTCTAAGATCCAGTCAAATTGACCTTCCTGCTGGTTCCCCTCATGCCACTCTGTCACCTATCTTCATGACTTTGTGCTTGGAATGCACTTCCTTCTCACTTTGGCCTCTAGACTTTAATGTTTTACCATAGACAGGCAAAAGGAAGAAGTAGATAAGAGGCTTGATAGAAGAAACAAAGAGACAGAAAAAGAAAGGGAGGATGAGGAAGGAGGAAAAGAAGGGAAGAGGAAGAGAGTGGGACAAAGAGACAGAGGAAAAAATCATACTAAGGAGAGAAGTACACAATTATGAACAATGATAGAAGGAGGCTTAGTTCTCCAAATAGTAGGCACTACTATTCTCATACCCAGTTAATCAGTTAGGCTATAACATTCAAAATGGAATCACAAGTTATTATTCTGTGAGATGCTAAATAACAGCTCAATTATAGTTCATGGTTTTGCTTTTTACCTGCTTTTCATCTTCAAAATCTTCAAAGATTTCACCTGACCCCTGGCAAGGGGTCAACTGGTCTCAGCTCTGCTCCCTTCCCCTCATTCCCAGGGATTTTCCAGTTTGGGAAGAGAGAAAACTGACGGGAGATCAAACCAAGGTGGGTGGGGCACAAAGATTTCCACACAGGGCTAGGGCTGGAGAAGAGAAGGAAAAGGAGGCAGTTGTCTGAAGAATACATTCGCCAAATTTTATATTGTTGTATTGTTTCTCATAAACACCTATGGTCAACACTGTCCTTATGTTACTGGGTCCCCCTTTCTATGGTAAGGACTCAAAGGGAGCTATGGAGGAGAAAGGGACCTTTCCTGGTTATAGCTGGACTGGAAAGTCCTCTCTTCCCCCATCCCACCTCTGTAACTGGGAATATAATCATGAACCATTGCCTATCTACCCTTCTAGGAGTAGAACTGATGAGATGTAGGCTCTGGGAACTCCCTTGAGCTCTCCTTGAATCTTTGAGGTATAGGCTCTGGGAACCCCCTTGAACTCCCACTTGATGAGACATTTGCAGAGGCCATAAGCTTTCATTGTGGCTGGGCCCAAACCTCTGTTACTAGCCTAGCCCTCCATAGTCCATCTACTTCCCACCCTGAATCCTATCAAAATAACAGTCCACCCTTGCACTGACCTCATCAGCTCCTCCTGAAGACGCTCCCCCAACTCCTCCTCCAGACCACCCCTAGATTCCTCCCACAACTTTCCTGTATATAAGATCCTTTCTTGTCCCCGACATGTGAGAGAGCACCATAGAATAACCACCAGGCTCCTTAAGAGTCTACCCAATACGGTGAACTTTTAATGAACTTTACTTTTCTTTGGCTGAGGACACTTGAGTCAAATTCATTCAGCAGGACCTGGTATGTTGGTATTTTGGGGTCTCAAGCAACCCTAACCTAAGCACAACAGAACTATTATGGATTCAGGCCCTACTTTATAATGTCCCATACGTGCAAATCAAGCTTTCAAATGGAATTGCCAAGTAGAGAATTTATTCTCTAGATTTCAGTGGTAATTCACAGGCTATTGCAGGACTCTGGTTCAAAAGCTTTAGAAAAATTTGGGTAGTATTAGATTATAAACCTTGAAGATTAGTAGAGCAAGACACTGAGAAAAAGCCATGATTTGAAATAAATGGGCAAAAGGGGACAACAATTATTAGTGGGGATCATTCTTGCTTTAGTGTTGGCCCATGGATTGACTCTGAGGTTGTGGAGAATGGATGACAGCCTTAAAAATGAAAAGTCCTGATTTTCTATTGTAATGAGCATTCATTACATATGTTGAACATCTGCTCTGAACCTAGTTTAGCCTGTCTGCAGAGGCAGCTTTTGAGGATGTGGCTACAGCTTCTTGGAGCCACAGGTAAGAGTTGAATGTGAGGTAGATGCCAAAGGTAGATGAGCAACCCTGAAAAGGCTCAGCAAGCCCTCACACCAGAGGTTCCAGTCCTTTCTGAATACCCAAACACCCCTGTTACATAGCCAGTAAGGATCAGAACTCAGATCTTCCTGCATCTAGGTCCAGTGCTCTATCCATTATACCATCTAGCTGTCACAAGAAAGGGAGGGGAATAATCTCTATGTTTGTCTGCCTATCTATCTGTCTGTCTGTCTGTCTGTCTATCTATCTGGGTGTTCATCACAAGGTAGAGAAGGAGAATAGGAAATAATACATTCCTATCTGCCTGGGGCAGCTAGGTGGCATTGTAGTGCTAGGTCTTGGTGTCAGGAAGATCTCATCTTCAAATCTGGCTTTAGATACTCACTAGCTGTAGGACCCTGGGCACTTAAGTCATTTAACCCTGTTCACCTCAGTTTCCTTGTCTGTAAAATGAGCTAGAAAAAGAAATGGCAGACAACTCTAGCATCTTTGCAAAGAAAACCCCAAATGTGGTCATGGAGAGTCTGCATTGGCAGTGGAGAGAAGCAAGCCTAGGGAGTCCAGCTGAAGAACTTGGCCCAGGGAGAGCAGTATGAGGATGACATAGAAGAGAAAGGGCAGTGGGACTCTGAAGCATCAGAAGTACCTCCTGCCTTGCCTTGGGTTCCTTAAGTGTACCTCACTTTACTAGTGTATTCTAAATAAGTGCCCCCTCTTCTCACTGTTACTGGATATATTTGTGGAGGAGTGAGCCCCTGGTTTATGGAAAGAAATATTTTGTTACTATACTGTTCATTTTGTTACTAATACTGTTCATTTTGTTACTAATACTGTCTGTATTAGACAATTTCAGCAAATCCCTTTTCTTTGTGTTTATTGTGTCAACTGTCTACTGAAGTTAGATCAATTGGTGTGAGTTTATGACTTATAGTTTTTGGACTGTGCTTCCTTAGAGTGTTGTGATCCTAGAGAACCCCCAATGGGTGCCAACCTACAGAGTGAGGCTTGGGGCACCACATAAACTAATTGCAAAAGACCCTTTCATAATCAATAAAGTCCTCCAATGACCACATTTTCTTTTTATGTCACAATCTATGTTTGAAAGTAAGAAAAATTAATTTCTTTAGCTAGTTCACAATTCTAAAGTGCTTTTCCCTCAATGACTGTTTGAAGAGGAGAGTTAAGGGATTACTGTTCACATTTTTTAGATTAGAAAACTGAACAGAAAGGTCAGAGTCCCAGAGCAAATGAGTGGCTCAGCCAGGGTGGAGCGTAAGCTTCTTTACTTGGGGGGCCTGTGTTCTTTCTTCAATACCTAGCGAGAAGTACAAGAACTGGGATTTGAATTCATGTCTTTGTACACTAAATCTAATACTTTTTCTAAACTGCCTCTCTAGCAAAGCTTGCCTAGTCTTACCTCCAATTAAAACTAATCAGTGACTTGGTGGTTTGTTTTTAGGTAAAATATTTCTAGTTTAAAGAATAGAGAAAAAACTTCGTGGGCTATAAAGACTCTTTCTAAACTTAATTTTAGAACTTTTACAAACAATACAAGAAAAAAATCAAGAAAGAAGGCAACATGAGTTCCAAGGACATGTTTCACCCTAAGATCATATTTCTCATGGCTACAGCAAAAATCAATAAAGTTTGACTTTAAGTGAGAAAATAGTAAAAAGAGCAGCACTGTTCCCATGAGACTTGCTAAGAACTTTTTAAAGACTAGATAGACACTTTTAATTAAGGATACATCATAATTCCAGAGGGTATGATCTTTCATCAGAAAAACATTTTCAACACTCAGATATTAACTGTGGTGAACAAAAACCAATTCAAAGGCCCAATGACCTTAATGATTCTTGAGGACTGCAATTTAAACAATATATTGCATGTAGATCGACCATTAGTTTTCTACATATGGGTATCCCTGGTTTAAAGGTATCTTTTATGCTGTATGATATTCAATTAAAAAACTATCTTCCGTGATGAAATGTTATATTAGAAGCAAAGAAAGAAGCAGAAGGTCAAGATTTTCAAAAGCAAAAATCTCATCATTGTAATTTCGAAAAATGCTGAGATTCCCAGTGAGTTCTTAAGAAAGGTCCTGTGGGCCTTTCTTGGTTTCTAATTACAGAACTTGGCATCTGATGGACATCTGGGCTCAGTGAATGGACATATATTGAAGATTATAGTCCTGAGGTCCCTCACAAAGCAGATTGGTTGTACCATAAGAGAATCTAGAGCTACCTTGAAGAAAACCTATTCCTAAATTGATTAGGGAAATATTGTAAGAGGGGTTCCAGAAAAATGGCGATAAAAGTCTTGTACATCTTTATGGTAAACAATTTTAATGATGCTGGTGATGTTCAAGAATCCTTATCAAAATAAGGAACCATTTTCAATGAGGTAATTGCACCTCTGCCGATCTCTACTCAGCAGATGTCCATTGTTGGTTTTTTTAATCTCTTGGTGTATTCTTGATTAGCTTTAGCCAGTAGAATGACAATGAGTATAGGATCACACACACATACGCACACACACACAACTGTCCTTGGGAAATACATTTTAATCATTCTGGCTCCTTGGACAGTTCCCTACCTCCTCCCCCGCCTTAGCCAAAAAATCTTGTTGCACATATACCATGCCTGAGAAGAGGAGAAAAATAAAGAAAAAGGTAGATATCTGATGATATCTACTGCTTGAATTTGGCATATTTTTCTCCCAAATCTTCCAGAAACCTACTTGAAATATAATAGACATGTGGTCTCTCTACTTTGATCTCTGCTGACCAAATAATAATAATAACTAATATTTAGAA
>JAQQSW010014617.1:0-12068 GCA_028646575.1 Pseudocheirus occidentalis | reverse complement strand
GGAAGGAAGGAAGAAAGAAAGAAAGAAAGAAGGAATGAAAGAATGAATGAAAGAATGAATGAAAGAATGAATGAAAGAGGAAGGAAGGAAGGAAGGAAGGAAGGAAGGAAGGAAGGAAGGAAGGAAGGAAGGAAGGAAGGAAGGAAGGAAAAGGAAGAAAGAACTCTAGCCAGTAAACCCCAAGTTAAGTGGGCAGCTTCTGGCCATCAAAATTTACCTTCCTTTGGAGAGAAGGAGGAGAGGGAGGGGGAGAGGATGAGCTGAGTTACCCAATTAGCTGGGTCCCCAAGCAGCTTGGTGTGATGGGGTACAAGCTCTGGGAACCCCTTGAATCTTCCTACTTGATTTGGGGTTCCCCAGAGACAAAAAGCCTTCCATCATCAATATGAATGAATCTCTCTCTCCCTTAACATAACCTAGCCCTCCATCATCTGTTATCTCCAGGTAGCCTTCAGCTACCTCCCACCCTTGATCCTATCAAAATATCTATGACCAAATCTGTAACTGTTAAACTAGCCTAACCTTCCATTGTCGGTTGCCTCCAGATTGCCTCTATACCTCTAACTGTTTCCCACCCTTGTTTCTATCGAAATCCCATTCTCTAGGTTCCTAGAGTCTGATCTCAGTCCCATCAAGATCTTCCCTAGACCCCTCCTCCCATACTACTAGACTATCCCCTAGATCCCTCCCACAGGTTTTCTGTATATAAGATCCATCTTGCCTCTGAAGGTGCCTGTGAAATCAACTCAGATCCACAAACAAGGTCCAAAAGGTGGACTTTTGTCCACTCATATTCTATCTAGCTCAGACTCAGTCTGTGTCAGATTGTTCTGGCCTGATTGTGAATACAGATGTCACAAATTCTTAAGCTCCTTAAGAGTCTACCCATTATGGCAAATCTTTAATAAACTTTGGTTTGCTTTGGCTGAGAGAAGGTTTGAGTCAAATTCATTCAGTGGGACCCAGTGTGTCAGTATTTGGAGGTCTTGAGCACCTTTAAACCCCAAACCTCAATGGATCTACTCACATGTTGTGTTTGTCCTTTGTTTTTGAAGAGGACTATGGCATCAAGGTAATGATGTGCCTCAGAAGACAATTTTTAAAAGGTTGCTTTGGCCAAAATAAAAATTCAATTCTTGTGCAGCATACTTAACCTTGCGGGCCACCTTCCTGATATGATGAGGTGGTGTAATGGCAAGCACAGAAGGAGTCCACACCTTGTTTTAGCTATTGAATTAACACCTTGTTTCAATTCAAGTTGCTTTTTGAGCCTTCTATCAAGTCTGTTAAGAAACAGAACACGTGAATCCCACAACTTGTAAACCCTAGAACTCATGAACTCCTGCAACAGGAAGGGGGGAGCTAATGACCATATATAAGGAGAGGCCCAGACTAGAAACAGCAGAACTGAGAACAGGACTCTTGTGGTGGCAGAGTCGAGAAGGAAAAAACTTGTGGTATCCTGGCACTCTGTTTGTCTGCTTTGTCTGTGTTTTTGTTTGTGATACTTTGTACATAAGCCCTGGGACCTTACTGGAAGTCCTGAAAGAGGATTTTTCAGTTATATGTTTACACAAGTCCTGGAGGGGGATTTTGAGGTCCTGGGACTTTACTGATTTGTGTTGACCTTTTGGACCTTGTTTGTGGATCTGAGTTGATTTCACAGGCAATTGATGATGATGCCAGCAATGTGTATGAATATTATTGTAGCTCTGTTAAGCTTTGTCTCCCAAAAACAGGAACTGTGAAGGACTTGAGGTGGACTGGACACTGTGAGCTTCAATATGGAATGGTAACTGGACAAAGAACTAGACAAGGAGCAGGACAAGGAACTGGGAGCTGCCTGCCTTTGAGCCCACGTGATAGCTGGAGCAGGGACCATGGAAGAGGAACCATGGAAGCTGAGAACCAGCCTCCAGTCAAGCTGAAAGAATACTTTACTCAGACACTATGTACTGACTGAGAAGATTATGATTTACTGTGACCTAGGGGTGGAGAACTTTGACTTTTGTACTTTGTGATTGAATTAAGGATTTTTGTGACTAACTAAATGAATGTACTTTGTTTAAAACTATGTGACCACTTTGGTGAAAGCTATGTGGCCATTTTAGTGATAAATTGTTGAGTTGTGACATGATGAATGCTGTACCTTGATTTTCTATGAATGTTTTGTTCTGATTTGTTATTGAATAAATAGAGAGTTCTGCTTATGCTTGGTTTTACAGATGTCATCAGCAGGCTTGATAGGGTCCTTGAATGGACTAGGAGGGACTCCAGAGGTCCCCTAGTCCCTAGTCCTTGTTTCCCAGAGGAGGAAAGGAAATCCCTGAGAAGCTGAGTGATTTGCTCAAAGTTATACAATGAAGAAAGTTCAAAGACATGCACCTGACTCTACATACAGCATTCTTTCCCTGACATCATAGTGGCCACGAGACCTGGAAACTTTTGTTGTTCAGTCATTTTCAAATGTGTCCAACTCTTCATGACCCCATTTGGGGTTTTCTTGGCAAAGATATGGAGCAGCTTTCCATTCTGTACTTCATTTTACTGATGAGAAACTGAAGCAAACAGGGTAAATTACTTGCCCAGGGTCACACAGCTAGTAAGTGTCTCAGGCCAAACTTGAATTCAAGAAAATGAGTCTTCCTGACTCCAGGGCTTTGCTCTGTGCATCATGGCACCATCTGACAAACCCAGGCCCATGAAGGCTCTGTTCCAGGGGTAGGGAACCTGCAACCTCAAGGTGACATCTGGCCCTCTTGGTCCTCTCATGCAGCCCTTTGATGGAATCCAAACTTCCCAGAACAAATCCCCTTAACAAAAGCACTTATTCTGTAAAATGTGTACTCAGTCAAAAAGCTGCACCCAAGGACCTAGAAGGTCAGATGTGGCCTCAAGGCTGCAGGTTCCCCACCCCTGCCAGTTCTAAACAGTGAGCAGGATACCCACAGAAGAGAGAAATTCACAGAGAATTAGAGGGTCCAGTCTCTCCCTAGAGACCCTCATATGGAACTCTGAGACACAAAGAGAAATGGTAACATGGTGGAGTCATGTAGCCCTGGGTTCCAGTCCTTTACCTGTCCCACAGGAGTTCTGTATGGCAAACCACTTCATCTCCTAGTGCTTCCAAGGAACTCTCAAAGACTCTAAGTCAGATGAGTTACACTGATGGAAGGAGTTTCCACACTAGAAGTTCCCTACACAGGTATAGGCTCCATACTCCCCTCCTCCAAACAAGAAAAGGAAGTGATATCAAATGAATGAGCAAACATTATTTGGGAACACCCTGAAGTTCTTATCAATAGGTGAAAAACAACACATGTCTTGAGGAAAATAGGAGCTGTGGGGATGGCCTGGGATCCTGACACACCCTGCTATTTCTTGGGTTCTGGCTAAGTCCTGATCCAGCTCAGAAAACTATGATTTTATGATTACAAGTTCATTATTTCTACCCTTTAACAGCTTTTCACTGCCTTTTGAAATGTCCATTAACAACTAAAGTATTTGTAAGTGTTAGGAAATAACATTCCTACTTTTGTTTCCCAACTCTGCATGTCTGAAAAGAAAGAAAAACAAAACTCAAAGATCATCAGGTGTCAGCTCCATAGAAGAGGAAACTGAGTCTGAGAGAGATGCAGTGACTTGGCCAAGGTCACACAACCAGTGAGTGACAGGGTCAGGATGTCAGAATTTCAGTCTTTGGGTCCCAAGCTCAAGGTGATGAGACTCCTCCCCTTTTGAGCTTTCCTTGAATCTTTGAGGTACATACTATGGGAAATTTCTTCAAGTCTTATTGTCATTAACTCCACCTGAAGTCCCTCCCCAAACTCATTACTGGAGTCAGACCTCATTGGCTCCTCCTTAGGACCCTTCTCTGGCTCCTCCTCTGAACCACCCCTAGAATCCTCTGTATATAAGACCCCATCTTCTCTCCATCTGTGTGAGAGTACCGTGGAATGGCTTGGCAGAGACTTCCTGTGAGAGAGAGCCACAGAATGCCCTAGCAGAGACTTGGTCTAGGTGAGAGCACCTTAGGATAGCTTAGCAGAGACGTGCTCTGTAAGAGTCTATCCCATATCTTTCAATAAACTTTACTTTTTCTTTGGCTAAGAAGACTTAAGTGGAATTTTTTCAGCAGGACCCAGTGTGTTGGTATTTTCAGGTCTCAGGCAACCCTGACCCTCTTTGGGCAACCTCTTCATTTTTATGGTTCCCTGACCAGGGCTTGGGGAATTGGCTCTGCTGCCACCACCTGGAGCCAAACTGCACAAGTGTTTGGTGTGTGGTAAGGGCTTTAACAATCAGGCTATTTTTATGCAGCATCAGAGAATACATATTGGAGAAAACCCATACAAAACCAATGATGGCACTGAACATCCATCTCCCCACCCCTCTCAGCTCCGCTCCCAGAGGACCTTCCTTGGGAGGAAATTCTATCCACGTGCTGAGAAGGGTGACAGCGTGTACCATATTGGACCAACTCCTAAAAACCGTGAGGATTGAGAAAGCTTCAGTCAGAGTTTGGAACTGCTCTCCCCAAAATCCTATATCTGTTCTCACTGTGGGGAAAGTTTCTTGGACTGTTCTGTGCTCCATCAGCATCAGCTCACCCACGGAAATGAAAAACCCTATATATTTCCTGAGTGTAGGACTGGTGTTGGGGAAGGGGCAGGACCCAGCCCCATCTTGAGTGGGAAACCCTTCAAATGCCCTGAGTGACAAAAAAGCCTTAGCCTCAGTTTTGAGCTCCTGCAGCACCAGAAGGTCCATGCAGGAGAAAAGCCCTATAAAAGCTCCTCTGTTCTCCTAGAGCACCTCAAGAGCCCTCTGGGGGCCCGACCCTACAGCTGCTCTGTCTGTGGCATATCTTTCCTGGACCACCTGGCCCTCATCCAGCACCAAGGGAGCCACACCCAAGAAAAGACCACCACACCTGGGGAGAACCTCCCAGACCAGCCACACTGCCAAGGAGCCAGGATGGGGAAGAATACCCCATGACAGAGAGCAGCAGTCAGTGTAAAGTCCCCAAAACTCAACCAGGAAAGAAATCCTGTATATGTCCTGAGTGTGGAGAAGGCTTCACAGAAACCACAGCCCTTCTCCTTCACCGGGGTAGCCATCCTAGTGTCACTCTGTGAGACTGAATTAGGAGGTATGGGGATGCTCTCTGTCATGAGAGGAGATACCTTACTGCCCTATTAAATTATAGGGGGAAAGAGAAGAAACCCAATAAGATTGTAAGGAAAGGAAGGACACTTGAGAGAAAATCATTTCTACACATCAGTGATGGGAAAGCCATGCAAAGTTTGGGGGGAACCTTTATAAGGCTGTAGAGAAAAAAAACTGTTGGGGGTAGAAACCCCTATAAATATGTAGGAAGAAAACCCTATAAGTCTGCAGCAGAAAAACCCTATAAATTTTAGTTGGAAAAAGCCCTATACAATTGTAGGAAGAAGAAAGCTCAATATGTCTCTAGACATCCGTATAAAACTGTATGAAAATCCTTGTGAAACTATAGGGTTTAGAAAGGGAGGGGAAAATACTATAAAGCTCTTAACTTAGGAAAGCCCTAAAAATGGTGCAGGGACACAACTTCTCTACACTTGTAGAATAGCCTCCCTCTCTTTCCAGAAAAAGTTATCAGAGGAATCATCTCTTAGAATCTATCCTGGGTGATTCCTTTGGGGGAAATCCCAGTTAAATTGTTGGGGGAGGGGCAGGATCAGAGGTCAGGGATTGCACTAAATTATAATGGAAAGGGAATGGGAATCCTAATGAAGAAAATGTGCCCTTGTTAATCTGCTGTGGAGAAAGCTTAGATAAACCATTAAGCAGGGAAAATCTCAAGATGCCTACAGGGGAGAATCTTTGAAATGGTAAGAAAAAAGTCCTATAAATCATGGTAGGAGGATTCTATAAAAATAGGAGAAAAGTCTTATTTTGTGGGGACTGGAGGAAAAGAAGAGGGGTATGGGGATCCTATAAAATCAAAAGGGGGGGTCCCAGAGCCTACACCTCATCAAAGGGCTCTAGTACAGTGCCTTCACCATTCAATGGGCACTCCCAAATAAACCTCCTTTTATTCTGCCTATGTTTTGTGACCTTGGATGAAGTCCTAATCTCTTCCTTAAATGTAAAAGGACAAGACCCAGTGGACTTTTAGGTCCTTGCTAGCTCTAGGATGATGCTGTGAAAAAGGTAAGGTCACATTGGAATGTGGCTTAATTAGTAAACCCAATGAGAATGTCTTATCACTCAGGGCAGAAAAAAGTAAACAAAAGGTCATGTCTTTGAGATTAACAGCTATTAAAACTTTTCATCACAAGATGAGGCAAGGGCAAACTTCCATAAATGTGGCTGCCACTCCAACATTATCAATAGTAGCTGCCATTCAAGGCATCCCACAATCTGGCTTCACCTGCTTGCCCACTCTTATTACTCCTCCTCCCCACAATGAACCCTGAGCCCCAGGGAGACTGAGCACCTCCCTGCCCCAATTTCACTCCCACCTCCACAGCTCTGCTCATATTGTTTAGCCCCAAACTGGAAGGGGCTTCATAGGATCATCTTGTTCTTTGTGCCAAGAGTCACAAAAAAAGGAGGGGAATACACATGCCTCCTTTGTTCTTCCCTCTCTCCTTACTCATGTACCTATGCTGGAACCTGTTTCAAGTATTGCCTCTGTCCAGCATTCCAGAGAATAAGAATTCATGGGACCTCATCAGCCACTTAGTTCAAACCACAAACCAATGGTTCTTAATCTGGGGTCCATGAATGAGAGGGAGAGAGGGAGAGAGAGAGAGAGAGAGAGAGAGAGAGAGAGAGATGGATGGATGGATGGATGGATGGATGGATGGATGGAAGGATGGATATGTAGATGGATACAGAGATGAAGATATGGATGACAGAGATAACTCAGTTTCAATATTATCAGTTTCCTTTGTAATCATGTGCATCTTATGTTACACAATGCACAAACTGAGTCTAAGAAGGAATCCAAAGGCTTCAGCAGACTGACCACCCAAGGGACCACAGCACAAAGAAGATTAAAGCCCCTGCCATTCCTGAATGTGAACTGCCATTTCAATGGACCCTCCAAGTGTTCCTCTAAGTTCTGCCTGAAGACATTGCATTCCCCTTTGGGACAGCTCTAACTGTTAAGCAGTTGTTCCCTCTATCACCCCAGCATCTTCCTCTGTGGAACTTCCTCCCATTCTTCCTACTTCTACCCACTGGGCAAAGTTGAACCGAGCTAATGCTTCTTCTGTCTGTCAAATAAACATACTCATTATCTTCTCCAATACAACATAAGTTGTCGAGGACAAGAAGTACTCCATTTTTGTCTCTATAGTGCTAATGCCTAGTATGTACCCTGGTTTCAGCTGACTGGAGCGTATCATTTCCCTGGAATGTGCTGACTCTGGCCCTTGCTGTCTTCTCTTTTTTAAGCTTTGTTTTTAACATTTTAAAATTTTTCATTCGTTTGGAACTTAAATGCAGAAAGAGGGAATAAAGAACATTTCTATATACACAACACAACATACAGGATTCAGTAAAAAAAAAGTATGGATTTACATTTCAGAGTGTTTAGTTTTTTAAATAACAACAACAGCTATGTAATAAATACTTAAATAAATAGCTTTCAAAGCTATCCTGATTTCTATGCTCCTTTCTAAATTTTATTTTGTTCTTTACTGTGTACTTCTTATTTTTTCCTTCCTTCCTCCCTACCACGTGCTAGAGAAGGCTACAATTAAACACAAATAAATGTGTGTATACACACATATATGTAAAACAATACTAAATATCCTTCTGTTTATCAGTTCTTTCTTTGGAGGTGGATAGTATCTTCCTTCATAGGTCCTTTGTTGTTCGTTTGAGTATTTATGATACTCAAGATGAATTAGTCATTCAAAGCCATTCTTTGAATATTATTGTTACTGTATACAATACTCTCTTGGTTTCATTTACTTCATTACTTCATGCAAGTATTTCAATATTTTTCTAAAATCAAGCAGCTCAGCTTAGCACAGTAGTATTACATCACATTCATATGCCTCAACTTGTTGAGCCTTTTCCCAGGAAGTTTTGTTGCCTTTTTTACTCTGTGAAGTTTCCTTGCACTTTTGTAAAGCTAGAAGATTTAAAGAGATCATCCTTAAGCTCTGACTAGCTGTGTGACATAGAGGGAGTCATCTGTCCTCCCTAGATCTGTTTCCCCATCTTTAAAATGAGGGGATTGGGCCAGATGGCATTTCAGCTCTGATAGTCTATGAATCTAAAAATGCCAGATACATGGTCCAAGAAGCAGTCTGCTTAATCAAGAAGGAGATCTCAGGACCAGCTGAAGCTACTCAAGAGCAGGGATTTGATTTCTTCTACTTGACTGGAAAAAATGGTGGTAAAGAAGGTTAAACTTTAGCTCAATGTAAAGAAAAGCTTCCTAATAACCAAAAGCATCCTAAAGTGGAATGGACTGCCTTGCTTCTCATATTCCCTATCAGCATTTAGCTTGGATGCCTCCTCTCCCAAAAGGCTGTATTTTATTTTCTCCCTATGATCCTCTGACTGCTCTCATCCTGCTTATCCTCTGGACACTCTCTGGCTTATTGAAGTCTTTCATAAACTATGGCACCCAGAACTGAACACAATACCCCAAGTCTAACCAAGGAAAAGACAGACAGCCTGCTACCACCCTAGCCACAGAAATACAGGTTTTCCACACTTGGATGGGACCTCAGAAACTGTCTACTCCAACTTGAACTTACCACAATACCTGGCATATACTAGGCACTTAATAAATGAATTTTTACTGACTAAGGATCTCCCTTTGTACCCCCTGAAAGGGTCTTGAGAATCTCCAGGGTTCCCAGCCTACATTTTGATAGTTACTAATATATTCTAACCACCTCATTTAATGGTAATAAAATGAGACAGAAGAAGAAGAAAGAACTGGTCCAAGCTCATCCAGCTTGCTTATGGTAATTATGGCTCATTAAATGCTGATTGTAAGAGGTCTGGGAAGCATCACTCCTTTGGATTTTGGCTCAATCATGGGCACCCCGACATAGCTAGAAAGCAAATGTCAGGGCCAGTCATTTTTCTAATGAAGAATGAGACAAGTACATGATCTGGGGACTTGACATTAGAGAGAGGAGATAAAGAAGGTAATTGTCCAAGAATCATAACATTTTAGACCTGGAAGGACACATGAGAGATCATTCTCAAAAACTCAAAAAGTAGATCCAAGAAATCTGACCAATATCTCCTGGAGCCCTCAGAGAGCAGTGTAGTGTGGTAGGAAGAGCCCAGAAATTTGTGCCAGGTAACATGAATTCAAATTCTAACTCTGCTACTTGTTGTTTGCATGACCTTGGGCAAGCCTCTTAACCTCTCTAGGCCTCACTTTCCCCATCTATAAAATGAATGGACTGAGCTAGATCATCTCCAAGGTATTTCTACGATCCCATGATTCTTCCTCCAAAGCCAGTGGAATTCACTGAAAGATACCAACGTAACCCACTCTACCAATCCACCAGCAGTAATCAGCAGCTCTTCTTCTCTAAATATGCCAGTTTCAACTCCTCAAACACCAAAGGAGTTCACATGCAATTCACCTGCAGCCAGCTCCACTGCCTTCCCTAGTCTTGGTGCTAACAGAGTGCTACCTTGGGGGCTTCCACATCATGAGAGAGAACACAGTCAACCAAGAACCTATGAAGAGGTACCTTCCAGAACAGGATCAATTTGCCAGAAATCTACAGGCCAGACCCCTGGTTCTCTGTTTTAGGACCAGAGACAGCTCCTCCTTCCGAATATTAGCATTCTTCTTTCTATTAAGTTCACATTGCCAGACCACCAATATTTTAATGATATTCAATGATAGCTCCCAACTCTGTCATACCAGGCTATCTACATTTGGTAGCAGCCCCCAAATTCAATAAAACACTTACTAAGCACATACTCTGCACCGGGAGCTGTGCCAGTTAATGGAGAGAAAGAGACTGAAAGGATTCAGCACTTGCCCTCAGGGAACTTATTCTACCAAAATATAGAAGTAAGAATGGACTCACTGAGATCCTCATGGCCACAGAGGAGAACAGGGAAATGATGGAGAAGAAGACCTGAATCCTCTTCCCTCCAAACCTCTTCATCAGGTACTCAGGCATGGTCACCACCTACACAGGTAAGAAGAAGCAAGAGTCACACTGCACCACAAAGCATCATAGTAACATTGAGCAGTAGGATTGGGTGAATAGGGACTTTTCTGAAGGATTTTGCCAGCATTCCAACTAATTCCATTCCCCTGATGCTAGAGTGGGAAGGCACCATCCCAACATGGGATTTGGAGCCAGGGAGGTTGGTTCAAGTCCTGCTCCTCATGTGACCTTGGGTCATTAATTTGCCTCCCCCCAGGCCTTAGTTTCCTCACTTGTGAAATTAAGAAGATAAAATAAAGTCTCATATGCAATGCATCTTCCATAGCTGTTACAGATAAAGAGATTTGGAAAGCTTGAAGCATTATATAAGGATGAGCAAATAAACTTTCAAGAATTGATGAAGGGTTTTGAAGGAGAAAGAGCCCCTGCCTTTGAGTACTCACCCCAGCCTTGATGTAAATGGGGACAAAGAACCAGCCTAGGACCAGCAGCAATGGCAAACCCTATACAAAACAAGGAGAGATCATACAGGAATCAAGCTTATCTTCTCATTGGTCCTGCCCAACCACTGCTTGATCCTGGGTTTCTTCCCTCTATTCATCTGATACTCATATGACATGATTTAAAGGGACATTGGGAAATATGGCTTCCAAGAAAAAACTCTCTTACAACTTTAATAAACGAGGTCAAAATGGGTCCCACTTTGAGAAAGCCATTCCTTTGAGCGTAACATTCTTTGTCTTTAAGAGGGAGTCTTTAATATTCATCTTTTAAAATGAAAACAACCTTTGGATGGAGGAACATGTTAGACTTTGGTCTACTCCCTTATTTTCTCTGAGTCTCAGTTTCCTTATCTATAAAAGGAAATGGTTGGACCAGAAGATCTCTAAGACACCTTTCAACTTGGATAACTTAGAATAAACTTGACACCATGGTCAGAACTTTGGATGGAGAATCAGGAGACCTGGGTTTAAGTCATGACTGATGCTTACTGGCTAGGTGAGGCACTCTCCCTCTCTCTGCCTCAGGTTCCTTGACTCTGCAGCCATACTGGCTAACTTGCTGCACCTCATGCACAAGCTCCATGTTTAATCTCTCTCTTTGCAGAAGTTCTTCCCCATGCCTGGAATATTCTTCCCCTTCACTTCTGCCTCTGAAGGATGATTCCCAGAACCCTTCATAACTCAGGTCAATTCTACCTGCTTCCTGCTTCCTCCCTATTCCACCTGTTATTCCCCCTAAAATTATTTTGCATTTCTTGTATTTTAGGGCATTTTCCCCCAGTAGAATGTACCCTCTCTGAAATCGGAGGCTGTTTTCATTCTGTTTCTACATGTACAGCACCTAGTACATAATAGTTGTTTTTTAAATTTCAGTTGAATAAATAAGGTTCTATTGAGCTAGAACAGTCTATAAGTGATCAGATGTTAGCACTTTAATGTGAGTTTGTTTATCAGATCCTTTCAAAAGGGGCAGTTCCCTGAGATCAGAGTCCAGAGAGAGGTTTATGGGAGTGGACCAGAAGACATGTGAGTTTGGGGCAGTAGGTACAGAGGTGACTCAGAATTCTGGGTTGTCAAATGTGGCAGACCTCAGAGATCTCTGGCCCAATCCAGACATGATCAAGAATCACTGCTCCAACATTCCTAGCAAGCAGCCCTTTCAGACTCTACTTGCAGAACTCCAGTGGCTGATGTGGTGTTAGGCATATGGTCTCTAGAGAGAGGGGCCCTAGACTGCTATAAGAAAGGAATATAGTGGTTAGTCATAGTGTTAAGGGTGTCAGAGGCCTCAGAGATGGGAAGGGAGAAAGCCTGGAGAGAAGATTACATCTGACCATAGACACACACACTGACACACTGTCTCTGTCTCTGTCGTCTCTTTCTCCCTTTCTCTCTCTCTTTCCCC
>JAQQSW010014616.1:0-12068 GCA_028646575.1 Pseudocheirus occidentalis | reverse complement strand
CTGTAGCAACAGATGTGCTTTCTGTCTTGTGGAGAGTTTTGGAGCTTGAAAATCTGTTTAGCGTCCCATTTTATAAGTTTTTAGCGTGTTTGTGTGGGAGCTGTGGTGCTTTGCTGCTTCTATGCCACCATCTTGGCTCCGCCCCCCATAGGGTTTATTCTGCTTGACCTCAGAGGTCAGAACCAGGAACAATGAGTAGAAACTGCCAAAAAAAAAAGCAAATTTAGGTTTAATAAAAAAATAATAGCTAATATAGCACTTACTATGTTCCAAGCACTGGGATAAACACTTCACAATTATTCTCTCATTTGATCCTGACAACAATCCTGGGAAAGAGATGCTGTTATTATCCCCATTTTACAGATACGGAAACTGAAGCAGAAAGAGGTGAAGTAACTTGCCCAGGGTCACACAGCTAGAAGTGACAGGGGCTGGATTTGAATTCTAGACTTCCTGACTCTAGATCCAGCTGCTTTTTCCACTGTGCCACCTAACTGCCCCTGGGCAGAAAAGCTTCCTAATAGTTGCTGCTATAGCTCTTTCAGTGGTAGCCAAGAATTGGAAACTGAAGGGATGCCCATCAATTGGGTGATGGCTGAACAGGTTGTGGTAAATGACTGTGGTATATGACTATTGTTCCATAAGAAATTATGAGCAGGTGGATTTCAGAAAAACCTGGAAAGACTTACCTGAACTGATGCTGAGTGAAGAGAGCGCCGTGAAATGGCCTAGCAGAGCCTTGCTCTGTGAGAGCGCCATAGACAACTGGTATAGACTGGCTCCTTAGGAGTCTACCCCATATGGCGAACCTGAACTTTCAATAAACTTTGTTTTTCTTTGGCTGAGAAGACTTGAGTCGAATTCTTTTGGCAGGACCCAGCATGTTGGTATTTTGGGGTCTCAGGCAACCCTAACCCTCTTTGGGTAACCTCTTCATTTTTATAACAGCAACCTTGTGCAATGACCAACTTTGATAGACTTGGCTTTTCTGAGCAATGTAACAAAGACAACTCTTAAAGACTCATGATGGAAAATGATATCCACATCCAGAAAAAGAACTATGACATCTGAATGCAGATTGAAGCATGCTCTTTTCTGTCTTTTTTTTCTTTCTCATAATTTTCCCTTTTTGTTCTGATTCTTCTTTTACAACATGACTAATGTGAAATATGTTTAATATGATGTATAGCCCATATTAGATTGCATGCTCTCTTGGGAAGGAAGGAGGAGAAGGAGGGGGAAAATTTAAAACTCACATATATACAACATATTATAAAAGTGGATGTTGAAAACTAAAAATAAATAAATAAGAAAATTAATTAATTTAAAAATAGTTACCATTCTATAAGTGAAAAACATTTTACTTGTTTGGTAATAAGTTCTCCCTCATTGGAGGTTACTTTCCATATGGCAGCACTTTCAACAGCTTGAGACAATTCTCTTCTCCTCTATATTTTCTCTTCTTTAGATAAAATATTCTCAGTTTTTTAATTTGATCTTCATACTGCAGGAATTCCTCCCTCCACCCCACACAGCTATTCTCCCATTTTATCAGTGTCCTTCCTGAAAGGTGGCCTCCAGAAAGAAACTCATTATTCCAGATGTTCTCTGATTAGTGCACTTTCCTAGTTCTGAACACTGTGTCTTTGACTGCAACTTAAAATAAAATTACATTAGCCTTTTTGGTTAACCTCTCCTCCTTTAAAATTCATAACCTCACAATCCAGATTATAGTGGCTGTGATATATTTGCTCCCCCACCACCTTCTAAGCCATTCAATTGTATTTAATTCATCTCAATGTTCTGTCTAGTTAAGATCTTGACTCTATCACCAAGCATGTAAGCTATCCCTTGTAGACTGGCATCATCTGAAAATTGAATCAACGTGGCGTCTATGCTGTCATTAAAATTTTTGATAAAACAGTCAAACAGCACAGATTCCCGGGATTCCTGTCCAAGAGGAGATGAAATTATTCAATGTCTATTCTTTGAGTCCCGATATTCAACCCGTCCTGAGTCTACTGAACTGTACTATCATCTAGCCAGGGATGGGGAGCTTGCAGACTCAAAGGCATATGTGGCCTTCTAGGTCCTCAATTGTGGCCCGTTTGGATTCCGTTAAAGGACTGCACTTGAGGACCTAGAAAGCCACATGTGGCCTTGAGGTTACAGGTTCCCTACCCTTTGATAGCCCGTGGCATTCTGGTACTCCATCCTTTCTTCAGGAATAGCAAGAGGAATTTTGTCAAATGGTTTGATAAAAAAAACCCTAAAAAAATATACCTGTAGCATTTCCCTGATCAGTCCAGTGACTCACACGTAAAAAGAGATAAACTCAGTCTAGCATGATCTGCTTTCATTGAAGCTGTGCTAGTTCTTTCTGACCAACATTTTCTTTTCTAGATAATAGTAAAAGTAGTAAAAGTTCATGTTTACATAACGCTTTGTTTCAAAGCACTTGGCATATATATTAACTCACTGGAGCTTCAATAACCATCCCTCTAACAATATATTGTATATCTTTGATAGGAATAGAGATCAAATTTACCATTCTGTTACTTGCAGAGAACATTCTCTCCCCTTTCATGGAAAATCTGGAAAACATTCATTCTTCATATTCCAATCACAGCATCACACCATTTGATTTGATTTAATTTGATTTGATTTGATTTTGCTTTTTGGAGGGGGGAAGGTAGGGCAATTGGGGTTAAGTGACTTGCCCAAGGTCACAGGGCTAGTTTCTTGTGTGTGTTAAGTGTCTGAGGTCAAATTTGAACTCAGGTCCTCCTGTCTCCAGGGCCAGTGCTCTATTCACTATACCATCTAGCTGCCCCACATCATGTCATTTTAGAACTGGAAAGGGACACTGAGGGACAACTAGTCCAACTCTGTACCTTAAGAATTTCCTCTACAACATCACCAATATGTCATCATTCAGTCTCTGCCTGAAGACCTATATTGACAGGGAGCTCACTACCTACCAAGAAGCCACACATCCTTCTTTTCAGCTTCTACCCATTGTTCCTGATTCTGCCCCCTGGGGTCAAGCAGAACAAGTCGAATCCCTCTCCCAAGTGACAGCCCAGTAAATATTTGCAGATAACTACCATATTTCCCAACTCTACCCTCTTCTGCCACCTCCTTCCAGATCTTCCCTGTTATAGGTTGAACATATTTTTTCAGCTGATAGTCATATAGCCTTGATTCAAGCCCTCTCTTAGACATGACCGTGGGGTGCCTCTCATATTCTCAATGACTTTTCAGAGATCACTGACGACCTCAGAAATCACATGTGCTTGGTGAAGTAGTTCACACACACTACTTTCTTACTATTTCCTTACTAATCATTGTTATTACCTCTCTGTTAGCCATTCTAATTCTTCTGTCTTCTGTTCAAAGATTATTCTTTTTAGAAGAGGAAAAAAGGGAGCAATGTCAAGATGGCAGCATAGAAGCAGGAAAACTCAGCAGCTCCCCCCATAATCCCCTTAAATACCTATAAAATACGACTCTAAACAATTTTTAAAGCTACAGAACCCACAAAAGTACAGAGAAACAAAAGTTCCCACTGAAGGCAGCCCAGCAGGCAGGACAGGAAGGGCTCATCTCCTAGAGCATTTGTTATTTCTGATAAGTGTGAAGGGGTACCTCAAAGTTGTTTTAATTTGCTTTTGTCTAAGCAATAGTGACTTAGAGAGTTTTTTTTATATGACTATAGATAGTTTTAATTTTTTTCTTCTGAAAACTGCCTGTTCATATCCTTTGACAATTTATCAATTGAAGAATAGCTCTTATTTTTGTAAATTTGACTCGGTTCTATACTCAGGATATATTTCAGAAAAGAGGCCTTTATCAGAGAAACTTGCTGTAAAATTTTTTGATATTACTTCATTGTCCCTGGTACCTTTTAGCAAAATGTAGTTTCTCTGATTATCCCTTTTAATTAGGCCCATTTTTGCTTTTGCTTTGTGTGAGGCTATGATTACTACCCCTGCCTTTTTTAAAGTTTAGCTGAAGCGTATTAGATTCTGCTCTAGCCCTTTTGTTTTTAAAACTCTGTGTGTGTTTCCAGTGTGCCTCTTGTAAACAACATATTATTGGATTCTGGTTTCTAATTCATTCTACTATCTCTTTCTGTTTTATTGGTGGGCTCATCCCATTCACATTCACAGTTCCTATCACTAACTGTGTATTTCCTTCCATCCTATTATCTTCTGTTTGTTCCTCTTTCTCTTTTTATCCTGCCCCTCCTCAAAAGTCTATTTTGCTTTTAAACTGCCTCCCTTAATCTGCTCTCCCTGTTATCATTCCAACCTCCTTTCTGTTATCCCCTTCCCCTCATATTTCTCTATTTGGTAAGTTAAATTTCTACACACAATTGTGTATATATGTGTGTGTGTTTGTGTGCATGTGTGTACACACACACACACACACACATATTCCTCTCTCTTTGAACCAATTCTGATGAGAGTGAGGTTCAAGTATTGCCTGCTATTCCCACCCTTATTTTCCCCTCCACTATAAAAGTTCTTCCTTACATGCCTCTTTTATATGAGAAAATTTCCCCCATTCTATATCTCTTTTCTCCTTGTGCATTCCTCTTTCTCCTCCCTTCATTTTTTTTTGGAGATCATTCCAACATAATTGACTTGTACCATGCCTTCTGTTTATATAAACTACTTTTAACTGCCCTAATAATGATAAAGTTCTTAGGAGTTATATGTATCATCTTCCCATATGGGAATGCAAACAGTTTAACCTTATTGCGACCCTTATGATTACTCTTTCATGTTTACCTTTTTATGCTTCTCTTGAGTCTTGTGTTTGGATGTCAAATATTTTATTCAGCTCTGCTCTTTTCATAAGGAATGCTTGAAAATCCTCTGTTCCATTAAATATACATTTTCCCCCTAAAGGATTACATTCAGTTTTGCTGGGTAGGTGATTCTTAGTTGTAATTCTAATTTCTTGGCCTCCAGAATATCATATTCCAAGCTTTTTGTTCCTTTGAGATAGAAGTCACTAAATCTTATATGATCCTGACCATGAATTTGAATTTTTCGTTCTGGCTGCTTGAAGTATTTTGTCTTTAACCTAGGAACTCTGGAATTTGGCTATAATATTCCTGGGAATTTTCATTTTGGGGTCTCTTTCAGGAGGTGATCATTGGATTCCTTTGATTTCTATTTTACCCTATGCTTCTAGGATATCAGGAAAGTTTTCCTTGATCATTTCTTGAAATAAGATGTCTAGCTTCTTTTTTTGATCATGGTTTTCAGGTAGTCTAATAATTCTTGAATTGCCTCTCTCTGACCTATTTTCCAGATGAGTTTTTTTTTTTTGCTTTTTGGAGGGCAATTGGGGTTAAGTGACTTGCCCAAGGTCACACAGCTAGTTTTTAGTGTTAAGTGTCTGAGGCCGTATTTGAACTCAGGTACTCCTGACTCCAGGGCCGATGCTCTATTCACTGCGCCACCTAGCCGCCCCCCAGATGAGTTTTTAAAATTTAATTTTTTTATTGATTTTTTTTTTACTTTTAGTTTATAAGATTCAGTTCCACAATCCCTTGAGTTTCAAATTTTCTCTCCTCCCTTTCCCCCTCCCCCCATGGCAGCATGCAGTCAAGTATAGGATCTGCAAATACCTTTACATTAGACACTAGTCTGGTTGTAAAGAAGGGTTGTAATCAATGGACTGAACAATGGGAAAGAGGAAACAAAACCAAACATGAAAAAGAGAGCATGTAGTTTGCTTCAGTCTGCATTTAAACTTTGTTCTTTCTAGATATTTCTCTGAATGTAGATATCTCCTTCCATCCTGAGTGTTTTGGAGTTGTCCTATAATCTTGCATTGCTGAGAAGAGTCTAGTCTATCAAAGTTGGTCATCACACATACGTTGTGTCTGTAATTGTATACAAATTTTTCCTGGTTCTGCTCTTCTCACTTAGCATCAGTTTGTATAAGCCTCTGCAGGTAAATATGAAGTCCATCTGCTCCTCATTTCTTATAGCACATATAGAATGTATTCCATTACATTCATATACCACAACTTGTTTAGCCATTCCCCAATTGATGGGCATCCCCTTAATTTCCAATTTTTTGCTACCACACAAAGAGCTGCAATAAATATTTTTGTACATGCGGGTCTTCCTCCCACTTCTTTGAGATACAACCATAGAAGGGATATTACTGGGCCAAAGGGTATACAATTATTTATAGCATTTGGGCATAGTTCCAGATTGTTCTCCAGAATGGTTGAATCAGTTCACAATTCCACCAATAATGCATTAGTGTTCCAATTTTTCCACATCCTCTCAAGCATTTGTCATTTTCCTGCTTTGTCATCTTAGCCAATCTTACTGGTGAGATGTGGTACCTCAGAGTTGTTCTTTTTTAAGTGATATATTTAACATTTTCTTCTATTTTTCATTCTTTTGACTTTATTATATTCTTGATGTATCATGGAATCATTAGCTTCCACTTATCCAATTCTCAATTTAAAAAAATTTAATTTTATGTTTATTTTTAGTTTGCATCATTAATTTCCAACATATTTTGAGTTACAAATTTTCTCCCCATCTTTTCCCTACCCACTACCCCAAAACAGTGATCCCACTGTATACCCCCTCCTCCAATCTGCTCTCTCCTATATCCTCCCCCATCCTCTCTCCGACTTTCCAGTAGGGCAAGATGGATCTCCATACCCCAGTGCCTGCATATCTTATTTCCCAGTTGCATGCAAAAAAATAATGATAATAATAATAATAATAATAATTTTTTTAAACATTTGATTTTATAACTTTGAATTCCAGATTCTTTCCCTTCCTCCCTCGTCACCCACCCTTACTGGGAAGATAAGCAGTTCAATATAGGTTGTCCATGTGTAGTTACAGAAAACATTTCCATAGTGGATATATTGTGAAAGACTGACTGTATTTCCCTCCATCCTATCCCACCCCCTACTTGTTCTGTTTTCTACTTTGACCCTGTCCCTTTTCAAAAGTGTGTGCTTCTAACTACCTTCCCCCACAACCTGCCCTCCCCACCATCATTCCCCCTCTCATCCTCTTTTCCCTTATTCTCCTGTAGGGCAAGATACCCAATTTAGTATGTATGTCATTCTCAATTCTCAATTTTAAGAAATTATTTTCTTCAGTGAGATCTTGTACCTCTTTTTCCATTTGGTCAATTTTGCTTTTTTAAGGATTTTTCTTCAGTGAATCTTTGTACCTCTGTTTCTATTTGACTTATTCTGCTTTTTAAGGCATTATTTTCTTCAGTATTTTTGTGATTCTTTTTTTTCTAACCAGGCTGTAAATTCTCTTTTCATAATTTTCTTGCATCACTCTCATTTCTTTTCCCAATTTTTCCTCTACCATTTTTTTTGGCTTTGGAGGGCAGTTGGGGTTAAGTGACTTGCCCAAGGTCACACAGCTAGTTTTTTGTGTTAAGCGTCTGAGGCCGGATTTGAACTCAGGTACTCCTGACTCCAGGGCCGGTGCTCTATTCACTGAGCCACCTAGCCGTCCCCCTCTATCATTTCTATCTCTTTCTTTAACTCTTCCAAGAATTCTTGTTGAGCTTAGGTCCAATTAGCATTTTTCTTTCATGGTTTTTGGTAGCTGTTTCCATATTGCTGTATTCCTCTGAGTTTATGTCTCAACCTACCCTGACACTCTCATAGTTTTTTATGGTCAAGGTCTTTTATTGTTGTTGTTTGCTCATTTTTCTGGCCTGTTTCTTGACTTTTAACATTATGTTAAAGTTGCGCTCTGCTCACTTGGGGGTGGGGAGATACTGTCCCAAATTTCAGACCTTTTTCAGAGCTAGTTTTGGGGGTCTTCAAGTTTTTGGTGCTTCCAAGGTGGTATTGAAGAGGTTTAAGTTCTGGGTGTATGAGGGATATCAAATAATCCCTCCTGGGTTCTTTGTGTGGAAAAGAATTTCGATAGGCCCCAAGCTGGCTTTTATAAAGTTATAAAGTTTATTGATATGCTGGCTTAGTAGCTGGCAAGAGAAATAGGGGGATCTGCAAAGACCAGGGGTTATAAGGTAGAGTTATAAAGTTTTACACTCTGCAGCAGGCAGGAAAAGGTTAAGGAGACCTGCAAAAAGCTGGGGCTTGAGGGACAAGATTTATAATCCTAAAACTGTCGGTCAAAGGCTAATTATGCTAACTGGGTGGGCAAAAGGTGGAGTTGAGGAGGAGTTGGGGAGTGGTCTAGGAGTGGTCAGTGCTTAAAGGGACATGCACTTTTCATATCAACTCTGCATGTGAATTTCCCATGATTCACTGGTAAATTCCTTAGGGTTGGGCGAGTGGGGGGTGTGGTTTTGTGCTTGACACGTCATAGGCCATCTACTGTCAAGGACGAATGACATGTGTTCAATATGGTGGTTGGGAGGATAGTTTTGATTGTTTACAAGTCTGGGAACTAGGCTGATTAGGGATTCATGGGGTACCATCTTGAGACAGAGTTATCTTGTCTGATAAAGTTCCTCAAGGCTTTTGGGTGCAGCTGGCCACTTAGAACAAAGGGGCTATGCATTTCTCTTAGGGTTTGTTTATAGAAACTTTTTGGGACTTTCTCAGGGACTTGTTTCTAGGGAGATTTCTAGCTAAGGGAAGATGTTCAGGCTGGGGGAAGGGGAGAAGCAGGGTTTATGCCTTTATGGCAGGGGGAAAGTGTGACTTTTACAACTTAATTACACAGGCTTGTTACAAACTGATGTTACATACATAGGTACCCAAACATAAGGGAGATTTTTACAAATTGGGGTTACAGACAAAAGCATCCCAAACCGCATCAGTATGATCCTGGGAGAAGTGTGGTCACTGGTCTCCAGATCTATACTTTGGTCTTTATCCAGCAAGGGACCCTGATCCCCTGCAGCTACATGCACTTGTGCTCCTATCTGCCATGGAACTACAACCTAGGACTATTTATGGTCAGCAGAGTTGCCAATCAGTGCCAGCTAGGCAGTGACAGTAAAGAGTCCTCCATAATCTCTTTCTGAGTAGCTGTCCAACCCCTTCACCATCTCTGAGCTGAAGAAAATAATGCCTTCAAAAGCAGAATTGGACAAATGGAAAAACAGGTACAAAATCTTATTATTATTACCCCTGCTACATGTGTGAGCTCCAGACAGAGCTCCACCAGACCTCCATCCTGGTGTTACAAATTTCTCTTGCCCACCTCTTAAGTTTTCTTAGGCCTGAAAAATATCTTATTTTGACTTCTTATTGGTTCTGCTACTCCAAAATTTGATTTGAGGTATTATTTTAAAGTTGTTTGGAGGAGAATGTTGGGAGAATTCAGCTGGGTAGCTGCCCCTAATCTGCCTTCTTGGTCCTGCCATTTGTGAACCTTTTCACACACATCTGTGAACCAATATTGCTAAGCTGTTCATATCACCCATCACTTAAGAAAAACTTTTATTTCATTTTATTATTTTTCAATAATAAGCATTTCTTTTCTTTCCCTCTTCCCCTTTGGAAAAAAGAAAAAGAAAAGAAACACTTTGTAACAAATATGACTGGTTAGGCAAAGCAAATTCCCACATTGGCCATGTCCAAAAATTGATGTCACTCTGTATCTCATCCATTTTTTTTCATAAGCCCTTGAAAAGGGACAGGTGTCCTAGAAGTCCCTTGGGGTACATGTTTAAACTGACAGACTCCTACTGGACAAGATGTCTCCTTATCTTCTGATAATATTATCTGCTAATCTGCCCAACAAATGATCTCGGGCGTTCTAAACTTGTGACATGGTGCTATTGATTTACCTTCATTCTTTTATTCAGGATTCAGTAGTTCATACACATTTAATCTTGGTGTGTAATCTTTTTCTACACTATCATTGGATTTCTGGCTGTTCCATTAACAAGACACTTCATTTCTCATCTCCAGGCATTTTCTCTGTTTGTCCCTCATCCTTGAAATGCTCCCCCTTCTTTGTTCTGACTACTGTCCTCTCTGGCTTCAACTAAGTCTCAACTAAAATCTCACCTTCTACAGGAAGCCTCTCCTAACCCCTCTTAATTCCAGTGCTTTCACTCTGTTAATTATTTCCTATGTCATATACATACATATGTCTCTGTGTGTATATGTACATATACATATATGTATATATGTAATATATATGTATACATACACCCATACATATGTATCTTGATCTTTTGCATATTTTCTCCCAAATTAATTTGTAAACTCTTTGAGGGAAGGGACTATCTTTTGCCCCTTTTTAATCCCTGGCAGATAGTAAGTACTTAATTAATGTTTACTGATTAATATCAGCATAGATGAAACACGCAGACCACAGCCCTCTATGATGATACCACTGACTAATGGCATTTTCCTCACTTCTGCTTCTTAGAATCATTTTCTCAAATACTCAGTTCACATTCCATATCCTACAGGAGATGTCTCCTGATCCCCTTAGTTTTGGGGGCTCTCTCCTCAAATTATCACATAACAGTCCCCATGCTGTATCATGCCTCCCCCTCTCTCTCCCAGTAGAATATAAGCTTCTTGAGAGCAGAGACTGTGTTTCTGTTTTGGCATCTTCAGCACCTAGCACCCTGCCTGGTATATAGTTGTCATTTAATAAATGCTTCTCCAATTAGATTGGAAGTAATTTGTACCAAACCACGCAGACAGTAAGAGTAGAGTTGAGATGTATAGCTGCTTACACTTGGTGCAAATAACCTGGGGGACTTCAACACTTTCACATTATCTAAGTCACATCAAAATTCTCTGCTTGGCCAAACCTTTTAAGTTCTGAAGAAGCCAGAATGTTAATTTATCGGCTTCCTTTACACTTCCGTCAGTTAGTCAATCAATAAATATTTATGAAGCTCCTACTATGTGCCAGGCACTGTACTAATTGTTGAGGATACAAAGAAAGGCAAAAGATAGTCCCTGCTTTCAAGTCAAATGAGAGAAACAATGAGCAAACAATTATGTACAAACAAAATATAGACAGGATAAGTTGGAGATGATCAAAGGAGAGAAGGCACTAGAATTAAGAGGGGTTAGGAAAGGCTTCCTTTAGAGGTGGGATTTTAGCAGGAACTTGAAGGAAGTTAGGGAAACCAAGAGGCAGAAACAAGGAGGGAGATGATTTCAGGTATGGTGGAGAGCCACTGAAAATGGCTTCAGAGAAAGAGTGTCTTATTTGTGGAGCAGCCAGAAGGCCAGTGTCAAAGAGTATGTGTTGTGGAGGAAGAAGACTGGAAGGAGTTATGAAGGATTTGGAACACCAAATAGAAAGTTGTATGTTTGATTCTGGAGGTGATTTGGGAGCCACAGTGGTTGACTGAGTAGGGAGAGATGCTTTAGAGAGATCACTTTGACAACTGAGTGGAAGATGGGCTGGAGTGGAAAGAGACTTGAGTCAGGCAGCCCTGTCAGTAGGTTATTGCAATAGTCTGGGTGTAAGGTGAGGAAGGTCTGTACCAGGTTGGTGGCAGTGTCAGAGGAGAGAGGAGGGCATCTTAAGAGACACTATGGAGGTAAAATACACAGGTCTTGGTGACAGACAGTATAGAGGAGGATGAAACAGTGAGGAGGCAAGGAAAACACCTAGCTATGAGCTTGAGTTACTAGGAGGATAGCAGTAACCTAGACAATAATAGGGAAGTTAAGAAGAGAAGAAGGTTTTGGGGAAAAAGATAATATAAGTTCAACTTTGTGTTACAATTCTAATTTACATCACTCATTTCCATGAGATTTTGAGTTACAAATTTTCTCCCCGTCTTTCCCCTACCTACCACCTCAAAACAGTGATCCCACTGTATAGCCCCTCCCCCAATCTGCTCTCTCCTATGTCCTCCCCCATCACCCCTATGATGGCAAGATGGGTCTCCCTGCCCCAGTGCCTATATATCTTAATTCCCAGTTGCATGTATTTAATAATAATAATAATAATAAATATATATATATTAACATTTGATTACAGAACTTTAAATTCTAGATTCTTTCCCTTCCTCCCTTATCACCCACCCCCACTGGAAGGACAAGCAATTCAATACAGGCTGTACATGTGTAATTATACAGAACATCTCCA